>JAQMCX010000033.1:1632503-1656428 GCA_029814765.1 Acanthurus leucopareius
GTGTGTGTGTGTGTGTGTGTGTGTGTGTGTGTGTGTGTGTGTGCGTGTGTGTGTGTGTGTGTGCGTGTGTGTGTGTGCGTGTGTGAAGTAAGTAATCACCTGGAAAAACAGATACAAGCTCTTCTTCAGATCAATAAACCAGCACTGGTTTGAATGATTTTCTTTGACTTAACAGTTAAAAAACTTGATTAAAGAAAAATGAAAAAAAATGATTGATGATTAATAGAAACATCAGTTTTATTGATATTTCGATAAATCCTCAAATAAAAAACATGACTCAGGAAAAAATCATGAAATTGGTTGTTTTTGCAAAGAAATATTTTGGCAGATTTTAGTGACTCTGCTTGTGTTTGTCTGCATGTATTCCTACTGAGACGCAGTGTGTGTGTGTGTGAGTGCTTGCCTGTGTGTGCATGTGTGTGCGTGTGTGTGTGTGTGTTGAGGGGCCCCTGCATGTCTCAGGACTCTACATAATGGATGAATTCGCTGCAGCGAGCAGAACAGGCCGAGCTGGACTCGTTTCAAACCGCCTCGAACGCTGCTATTTATACAGAGAGCTGGAAGGACTTCAGGAGGAGCAGCAGGAGCAGCAGGAGGAGGAGGAGGAGGAGGAACAGGAGCTGCTCGTCGGCACGGCAACGCCACCACACCGACACCTGAGCACCACCCAGGCCTTAGCTTACATCCAATGACCGTGAACCTCAGCCAAACACCAACTCTGACTTTGGATGATAACCTCCTGTGATGATGGAGCAGGAAGGAGAATTTCTTCATCCACCTGTTTGTTAACAACTAAATGCTTGTGACCTCCGAACTGAACATTTAAAACGTGTTTAATGGACAGAACTCATGTAAGATCTCAGGTAACGGCTCAGCTCATCAGCTGAGGTTGTTGTTCTGTTTCTGCAGAAAGAACCAGATTTTCTATGAGACGTTTCTATCAGAACATGTTTGCTTGTGAAACCTCCCTGTTTACTGCAGAAACTCAGCGCTTCGTTTCATGTTGTTGTGATTCGCTCAGGATGAACAACAAAATTGAATTGTTTTCTTTTCCTGATTATTTTCTGTCACTTGCAATTTATCGCTTTAATGATCATTGCTGAAAAAACCCTGAGAAGTAACTGAAAAGATTGTGAACGAAGTCAGATCTTTATTGAAGAGTTTGCTGACAGTCGGGATGTGTGTGGTTAGTTTCTTCCATCACTGTACGGCACCAGAAAAACTAGCTGGTTAACTTATTATGATTATATTAATGCATGTCAGATGTCCACATGTCTGTTTTCTCATTTAAACTTACATGTAACATCAGAGAGACAGTTGTACGTTTGAAGCCAGCAGTGTGATGTGACTGCTGCTGGACTGGAGCCATCAGAACATGAACATGATGAAGAATTCACCACCTGATGCTGAACTTCAGACTCCAGTTTGAGGATTCACAGCCGCTGCAGCTGATTTATAAACCTGCATTTAATTCTTTGTTGAATTTTCGAGTGAAAGTCTCTCGTATTGTTTTGCTTGTATTCTCCAACCTGCTGCTTGATGAAACCACATTTAATAATTCTGTTATTTTGACACTTTGAAGCCCCAAAGATTTTTTTTCCACTTTAACATTTGAAGGATCTTCTAAGCTTGAAGCAGCAGCTGTCGATGTGTTCCTGAAAACAAATCACCCGTCACCGAACCGATTTGTTTTAAAGAGAGACAAAGACGGAGGGAAAGAAATAACACACATCAGGAAGATAATAAAGCCACAGCGAGCCGGTAAAGGGATTGGCATGCTAATTTTAATCACTTATTTGGGTGTTTCATCCCAGAGGCGCGTCACTGACAGTCGGCAGCCTCATTTCTTTAATTTCACATCAGAGTGTGGAGTCACAGAGCTGTTTAGGTTTGTCAACAGCTCTGATAAGAGCCGAAGAAAAGGCATACAGAGATTTAATGAGAGCAGCAGGAGGCTCAAGCGTTTCCTTTCCTGCACATTCGTTCTGCCGAACAGGACGAACTGACGGGATCGTGACAACATGTGACAGTTTGTGGGGTTTTTGTGCCGTCGTTTGTAATCTGTTTTGTGGTGTTTTGTGAAACTTCATGTCTTTCAGGGGAATATTTTTAAAGATGTGATTCATTCTGGAGGAGTTTATAGTTTTTTGAGAACAGCAGAGTGATAACACTTCCTGACGTTATCTTTTTTATTTTACGGTACCTTTTGGCATTTTATGTTTAGAATCTTGTTTTATGGTTAATGTGACTGGATTTTATTATATTACAACGTGTCTCTTTATTGGACTTTGCAGCAGTTTTAAAATGAGCTTACAGGCTTTTTTCAGTCGTTTTTAATGATTATTTTAGGCGTCTGAACCAGGTGTGCAGCTCAGTCTGTGGGGATTAACACTGATGATGTTCTAATGATGATCACACTGGGTTTGGATGTGCGAGACGGAAAGCTGTGAACATTCACCTGGTGGGCGGGGCCTAAAGAACAACCCCTTTAAGTTGCATGATGAAGTGCCTCATTAGCAGCTGATGGGAGTTTATGTTTACTGTTCAGGCTTTTAGCTTCATCAGCTTAAATCAGATGGTTCAAAACCCGACATCTTATTTCCCTCCTGAGGGTTTAAAAGTCATCTCCTGAGTTTAAAACAGCAAATATATCTGTGGTAGTTCTGCTTTACTCTCTTATTTTGCAGTCTGCTTTGGTCCTCTCCACTCTGTATTATTTAGTGGAACTCGCATGCAGCCTGTTCTGTTCTCTGTGAAACAGTCTGATTAAAACAAACTGAACTGAGGCTTCAGATCCTTGTGTTTCTGTCTCAGCCTGTTTGTTCCTGCACAACCAACCAAGCATCCAGTGACCATGTGACCTTCTGACCGAACCCTGACCTTCACCACGCTGCATACACACACACACATACATGCACATGCACACACACACAGAGAAACACCAATTCATTCATTTCTGCAAGCACGTCACTGCAACACACACACAAAAAACAGACTTTGGAGAGCGTGACCCTCATGAAGACCATGAATTTTGGAGATGAAGAGTGTGTTTTACTGGTTGCAACATGAATACCAAGAACAGGGAGAGAGAGTGAGACAGGAAGAGAGAGACAGACAGATGCTGCAGTGAAAGAAAAGAAAATAATCCATTTTTATGAGACCAACTTTTCTTCATGAACCTGAAGTTTCACTGATTTCCTGCTGGGTTTGTTTCTCATCCACCATGTTTGTCTGCTCATGCACAAACTGAATGAGACTGGCAGAAATCCGGATACTCGTGAGAAAATACTGCAGCATCGGTGACATTTTGTTCTCAGCTGGAGTTGAACAGGAGCAACATACAAGAGTCTGATTCTTCCTGTCTGAGGAGAAACCCAGAACAGCTGTGAATCAACCAAATCAACCTGATCACCGGCCGTAACATTTGATGATCTTTCTGTCAGATATCTTTCACACAGTTCTGAGATGTTTTCAGCACAAACACGAGGACGTTGGGAATCAAAGCATCACACCATCAGAGTCGTCTCTCACCTTCACTCTGAACTCTGTGACTTTGACTCGTCCTTCTCATTGTCTGTGTTTTTTCTTGTCTGTGGAAACTCAGCAAGGACAGAAAAGTGCGGCTGTAAATTGTTCCAATCAGGGACGTAACATGGCTGTGTGTCCTCCGTGACTCTGCGGCTTGTAAACTTTCCAACAGCAGCTCGTCTGAGAAGGTCGTCCTCAGGGGACGGACACTGCTTTAACAAGACTCTGACACTCTGTTCTTCTACCTGCCATGAAAACTCCTGCACTTCTGACAGAAACCAACTAACACAAACTCAAGAGCAGGAAAAAATCCCACAATGCACTGCATCTTCAAGACAGACTGGAGTCTTTTCTTTTTTAATTTCATTTATTTCTCTTGACACTTTTTCTTTTCCTTCACCTCCTCGTGAACTAAACACATGACTGGAACAAGTTCGGACGTCTCCTCTGGAGGCTGTCCAAAGGCATTGTGGGAACAGAAGTAAATCACTAACTCAAGAAGAAGTAAATGACTCCAGTTGTAGTAATGTAGTTGTTTTTTACACGGTGCATGGTGAGTTGAATGATATGTAGCATTATAAAGTTAGACGCTGTGTGTGTGTGTGTGTGAGTGTGTGTGTGTGTGTGTGTGTGTGTGTGTTTTGTGTGTGTGTGTGTGTGTGTGTGCGTGTTAGTGTGTGCGTGCCGTCACAGGTGGAGGCTGATACTTCTTCCTGCAGGTCAGACCAAGTTTGGAACAAAGCTGGAGTTCCTGACAGCGAGTCTGAGAGAGGAACCACAGCCAGAGTTCATCACTTCTGCAGCAGCTGCTGCAGGAGGAAGTTCAACTTTCCGTTTGTTCCTCCAACCTGTCAGCCTGAATGTGTGAGTGTGTGTGTTGTGTGTGTGTAAGTAGGTGGTTGCGCAGGTAGAATCCAACCTGAACAGGAGACTTATTTTTAAAAAAAAGTTTTGTTCATGAGATTGTAAACTTTTTGAACCAAGCGAATGAGGTTCAAACCAGAAAAAATCCAGTTTTTTCCTTCACTTTATAATTTTTGAACATACAGACGCATATTAAAAAGAAAAAGTTAATGTGATTCTAAAAAATATCACATTTTACAGCCAGATAGCTGATCTGTTATGTAACCAGCAGGAGTTTCTGTGAAACATGTTTAACCGACAAAATAAATTCTTTGTATGTGAAAATGAGAAAGAGCATCTTAATCGCAGAAAAAGCATGTTTGAATATTCTGTCAGACAGAAAGAATCAGTGCTGTCAGAGAAGCTGAGCAGCTCAAAAACACAGGCTGGAAAAAGTTCACTGATGAAATGAATCATTCCAGCAGCGTCTACAAACCCGACAGGAGGTGAATATACGACTGATAAGCAGCTACACGAAGACGAGACACACTTCATCACGGTTTATCAAGAGTTTTCCATGTTGAGCTTTTATGACATTATGTGATCAGGGTTGTCAAATATACGGGAAATAAGGTAGATAAAGTAAAGTGGATATCTCTAATGTGGAAGTGTCAAAAATGTGAAAATCAAATCCGAACCAGGCGAAGGTTTGATTCTGTGTCTTCACAAAGAGGACGGTGGATGGAATGACATGGGGGACAACAGGGGATCCTAAGCTGCTTAGGTCACATGATAGGGATGTTTAACTGACCTGAATCTATTTTTTAGACGAGCGTAATCACCACGTCTGATGGTTGGATTACTGTTCGCTCACAGAACGAGCTGCAAGGAGGAGGACTTTTTTTTAGCAGCTTTACAATCTCCACATTAAGAGCTGTCAAAAAACACAGCAGGACCATTTCCAGGGATTTTTTTTCTCATTTGTGATCTAATTATACAGTCAGAAGTTAAAGAGGAATGACTGACTAACAGGGTGAATTTAGCAGATTAGACAGATTTCTTGGACAAGGAACATGTTTAATCCTTTTCATACAGCATAAACTCTCATAAGCAACATATACAAGCCTGTATAACCGTCAGACTCAATCCAAATAACCCGACTCTGCTACTAATCAGAAGGAATGAGTGCAAATATAACATTAACCTTCATTTATACAAGGACACATTGTCACATCTCTGCTCCTCCTGAACACAAACCAGCTGATAGTCCAACAAATCACAAACGAAAAAAAACAGAGACATATCTCATTCGATATGTGACCTTGAATTTCTTTTCTCTCTTTGGTGATCGGCTGCAATTCTTTCCCTTTTAAACAAAGAAAAAAGTGTTCTGTGTATTGAAATAACACGACTATGAGCTGAAGTCATGAACATCAGAGACACAGCTGATGTCTCCATTCAGTCCGTGCAGAAAAGTCTGCAGAGAATCATTTTGTCTCCTCCAACTGAGACAAAGCAGCTGAAGCATCAGAGGATTTAGTGCAATAAATGATCCTGCAGGATGAAAAACTGTAGATTTGGGTATTTCTGGTGAACACATGGCAGCTGAGGTTCGCAGACAAATATGAAAGAGCATCACACATCTGGAGATAAGAGGTTTCCACTGACCCTTATGTTCATGATCTGCTCTTTGCTTTAAATGAACTGTCACTGTAATGTTGAGATTTAATTTCCCACAGAGCACCTCTGTGATGTGATGCCACCCGTGTCGCAGCAGGTCTGCGGCGTGTCGCCACGGACAACGAGCAGAGCTCCCCCATCAAGCAGCCGCCTCGTTCCCTCTCCAATCTAATGTTCAGCCAGAGTGCACCTCTGATTTTATTTACTCTGCACCGAGCTGCTGTCTGATTAATACAGTACATGCCAAGCAAAGGCCAAGAGAGTCATAGAGAGGCAATGTGTGAAAGTAAGGGTGGGAGGAACGAGAGAGAGTTTCAAGATTTCATTTTGATTCTCTTATTCTGGGAAAACAAGCTGCAACAAGAAGCCCATTACAGTTTCATTCCCCTGTAACTTCCCGGACTGTGAAATCCGAAAGCCAAAGAGTTCAGAGCATTGGAGATGGGAGAGAGAGACGGGGAGGAGAGCGAGGAGGAGAAATTAATTATTTGGCGGAGGCGTCACGGTTCATTTGGCCGAGAAAAGGGGTGTACATGGAGCTGATGGTGCACCGGCGTTCATCACAAGACAGAGAGAGGAAGACACAGACAAATCATTTCCACAACCACCTGTGCTGCTGTGTTCCACTAATTCAGTCAAATTTTCATTTCATTCAAAAGTTTGAATCGCACAGAGGAGGTGGAGGAGGAGGTATTAGGAGATGGAAGAGAAGAGAAAATATTAAAATCCAGCGGATGTGTGGTCCGTGAGCTGCAACCAGCAGCTGCCTGCCGTTCAGGATTTAAAAAATAACATTACATTATAGCTGCTGTGCAGGAGAGAGATGAGAGCAAGCAATCTGAGGAGAAAGAAGAAGAAAGAGGGAAAATAAATATAGAATACAGGAGGATCCATCAGCAGGAGTCTCTGGACCATGAGAGGCATTAAAACCTGAAGTCACGTGTCTCTGATCCACAATGAGGAAGGAGTTTATATTCAACCTGCATCAACAAACATCACAGGCAGGTAATTTTACTAAAGGAGGATTCATAAATGACATCAACCAACATTTAAAGATGCTCTTTCTTCCATTTACAGCACTTGTTTACATGCAGAGAGAAGACAAATGTTTCAGAAGATTAAGCTCTGAAATTCATCTCAGCTCATCTGCAGTGACTTTAGGATTTCGTCTTTTTCCAGGAACATCAGAGGTTAATTCTGACTGATGTGATCAATGGTGTCCATTGAGTAAAAAAAAAAAAGGGGGGGGTTGTGTTCGTTTTACAGATTGAGAAAATTAGAGAACATGAAGAAGAAGACTAGGAATCGTCCTTCACAGCAGCAAAACCACCTGAAATAATCAGGATTGTTTTCACAGCTGAAGGTGAGCAAAGCGGAGGACGAGGTAAATACGAATTACAGCCACAATGCACGAGTCAATGGCGCTCTTCAAACAAATTACGCCGGACAAGCAGCTAAATTATATACCTTTGTGGTAGATTGTAATTAATGCTCGGTGGCCACAGGCGGTGCTTATCCATGTGAAGAGCGGCTGCTTTCAGAAACAGGAGCGTATGAGACAGAAACCAAATGTGAGCCAGCATGCAAAAAAGTGATTACACACCTTCAGCTAACAAGTGTGAAATGTGTTTCTGGCATGCAGATTGGATTGAAATGGCAGCCTGCAGGTAAGTCAACAAACAGTTGAATAGTAACACAAGCTCAAGTGTTTCTGCGTGGAATCACAGCAGCTTTAACAGAAGGACACTTCCTCTGTTTCCTCATACAGAACTTAAAGATGAGAGCTGAAGGCCAGTGTTCAGGTCTGCAATGCTGATAACATCAGCCTGAAGCTGCAATATACTTTATTAATTTGGCTGCAAATGTTGTTTTCAGGTCACATCCTGAACTGTTGTTAAGGACTGTTAAAAGATCCTCTTTTTTTCCACTTGACCTATGATTCTGCTTTTTAGTTTTTAAAGACGGATGAAAATCTTCATAATTGTACCAACAGACAGTCGACTCTGCAGGTGATTCAAGGAGTCTGTGCTACATGCAGAGGCATGAAACTCTGAAAAACAGTCTAAATACAAGCTGAGGTAACAGAAACACTGAGTCAGAGCTAATTTAAGAAACACAATATGGTAAATTAACAACAGAAATACACAAGGAGGAACAGACAGAACTTTAGACAAACTGGTAAAAGATGGAAGAAGCACATAGATGAACTTCATGAGGATGGGAGGTGTAACAGAGGAGAAGTCATCAGGACGAAGCAGGAAGAAATGAGTTCCTCTCTAATTCAAAGATGCTTCCTTGTTAGGTTGCTGCCTTCTACATTCAGTCTGTACACTGAATGAAACAGCAGCTGGAGTGCATGCATCAAGTGTGGAACAACATTTAATGGTTTGTCTTGGATCAGCAGTCATGTAGGAGGAGGATGGGGAAATAAGTGCTAAACAGCAGCTGAAAGCTGGCAAATTAAGACTAAATTTCAGCGCCAGCAGCTGGCAGGAAGCCAGTCCTGATCTGTGGGACTGAAACCACTCAAAGATCTACCTGGTTGGTAAAACGGTGAAAGTGTTCTGGACGATAACTGAAAAACCTCCCGTCTAACCTCAGCAGTTTCTTATCACTGAGGGAAAAACTGTCTCTTCTGCAGGACTCTGACAGCATGTGTAAAGGTCATCTCATGGACTTGTGTGTCTCTGCTCCGTTGTCCTGCTGACTGCTGGACTGGTCAGGTAATCTGTGACGGTAATAAACCCACCGTGCTCTTGTGCCTGATCGTCTCTCTGCTGGTTTGTGTTGGAGGTCTTTAAATGAAATGCCACCAGAGCTGCAGCCCTCACGCTCCTGAACAGCAGGCCACCTCCGCTGCTGTCACTCAGGACCATCCGCCCATTCGAAATGAATGAACTGAGAGCACAAAAACACTGCTGAGGCCCATTAAGAAAAGGGTGAAGCACCACAGATTCAGACAGCAACAGCCACCCTCTTCTTCTTCCTTTTCCCATTTCCATTCATTCCTCTGTCACTCCTTGTATCCTGCTTCCACTGCTGGCTTTCAGTTCAGCTTTGGAGCCTTTTTGAACTGATGAAGGGTTTAAAACACGAGGTTGATTCTGAACTCTATAGATTTTCCCATCTGAACCTGTTAAGCTCACTCTGGAAATGTCCACTGCCTTCATCCATCATTTCTGTCTCCTAGAACTTCCTTTAATCCCTTCTGGATCAAATCCTGGAAACACAGCATTGCACAGAACCTTTTTCAAGCATATAAACATTCTGATCACTGGGAGAAATCATTCTAAAGCTAAATTTTGTTTGAAATGCATGAATGCCTTAACGGATCAGTTAATACATTTTACTTTTAGATTTTGAAAACAACGTGGCTTTTAAAAATCATAAAAACCTCTTCAACTGCATCAAGAGCTCCAGTTAGGGATAAATAATCAGCAGATTACGTCACCTTTTCCAGTGTGAATAAAGATTAATCCACTCTAAAAGCAACTTTAGAAAGTTGATCAAACCACAAAAACAAGTTTCAGAGCGTCGACTTTGTCCAGTGTGGATTAAAATCTGGCCCACATGTAAGTGAACTCATATAATCATTCGGGGGAGTTTTTCAGGCTCACAGCGCACTTTGTCTCAAATTAACACTGTGTAAAATAGTTTACCTTTATTACTGTTCTAAATGTCTGAGTACGCACAGGCAAAATCTAATTACTGACCTCACTTATTAATACTGCTGCTGAAGACTCCGCAGAGACAAATTAACACAGATCCTCCTGCGTTTTATCTGCAGTTTGTCTTTCCTCTGTTCGGCTTCCTACTCTACTTTTATATAATGGTGGAACTGTTAAAATCAATGGGGATTAAATGGTGCCAGTGTCTAAACTGACCATCGAGAGGTCGCTGAGTTCAGCGGCTCTGTAGCAGAGCCACCGCTGGACCGCTGCCACTGCAGCGCTATGTGTCAGCTGCTGAAGCCAGCGCCTGATTTAGAGATTTCCAATACACCAGTAACACACTGTGCTATACTGAGAGCCCATTACAGCCATAACTCTGCATCAGCAGCCTGCAGGTTTCCCAGTGCAAAGCGAGTAGGTGTAGTTTTGACTGTAAAGCCGAACAGGATGGAAACACAGCGAGACCTGAATATGTTTGTGTGTGTGACCGGTCAGCTGCATGAGAATGAAATGTAATGGGAGAAAATAGCTCAGTCTGTCAATAAACTGTGGTTAAAGCATTTACAGCAAATTAAACTGAACTCAGAGGCACTTGAAAATAACTTTAATATCAACTTCATTCAATAACCAAATCAGAGACAAAGATCATAAAAAGCAGCGTCATTAAATCAAAGATATGTTCAACCAAAGATCATAAAACTGAAAATACGACCATTAAGTGAAAACTGTCTCACTAAGTGTCTTTAGGAGGGAAAATCTGAATTAATGCAGCGGGTTGTTTCAGACTGAAGAGACGCTTGAACAGTTAACAGTCATCTGTGGGCTTCAGAGCAGCTCGACGGACTAATGAAAGAGTTATTGGACAGTTTAAGGCAAGTCAAGTTTATTCATCTTCAAACTCAGAGGCAGTTTGAAATTAAATGTGGGTGAAAAGAGACAGATAATGGATGAATGTGAGAAATTATTTATAAATCATAAGTTTGATGAATAGTTTTATTAAACTCTTATATGTAAAATACTCTTAAATAACACAAGCAGATCTGTCTTCATGTTCATGGAGTAAAAATCTATTAAAATACAACAAATTCTAATCACAAGACACTTTACCAGAATAAAACCTGTCAATAATCTGCTTTGGTGTAAACTTAACGGATCATTAGCTTCAGTTTAAACTGTGATGCATCAATACTAAAGGGTGGTATGTATTAAAACTGTACTTTGGAAAGTAATGAATAGCAAAAGTTTAGTGAATTAAAAAGTGCAATGTCACATTAAAATAGAAATTTGCAAGTAAAGCTGAAACACCTCAAATTGTACTTAAGTATTACAGTACTTGATTAAAAGTACTTCATTACATTCCAGCAAACTAGATCTACAAATCAGTTTAACAAAGTAAAACCAAAGTCTCAGGAATCTGTTTGTGAACGACGGTTCAATAAAAGTAAAAAAGTTACATTAAATATATAAAATCATAACTTTTATCTTCATCGTCTGAAGCATTAAACCTCCTCCTGTGTGCTAATTAGCTTCCCTCCTCTCTGACCCTGTAACTTTCAGGACGTAACCGCAGATCCGCCAGAGTCGATGGGGATTAGTGTTCGGGGCTAAATTGACCGTCCAGAGTCGAGCGACTTCAGCTGGCGGTGCCACTCGACCGCCGCCGCTGCCAGGCCAATTAGAGGAGGAGAAGGGAGTCGGTTGCTTTGGTTTTAATTACACAGTAAAATGATCCCGACCGTCCCTTAAGAGAGTGACTGCGATGTCACGGTGTCGGAGCCTCGCTGGCCTATGAGCAGCACTTTATACCCAACAAGCCAGGGAGGAGGGGGAGGAGGAGGAGGAGGAAAAACTGAGGAGTTGCTGATTCTCCATTTAGACTTAATGGGCAAAGATGCCACCAAGGACACATTACACATTTGTTTTATCTACTTAACCTTTATTTAACTGGCTCGTCCTACTGAGATTAATGTCTTGTTCAAGGGAGACTGAATGAGGCCAAGAGAGCAGCATCAAGGCAGCTATTAGAGCTGAAGACAGGCGATAAAGAAAAATGCACAAAAGCAAAACCACAGATCAGACCGGAAGATTCGGACGGTGTTTACACCCGCAGTTTGAACCAATGCAGCTGAGAATGCATGCAGTGTTTCCTCCAGCCGCGTTTGCAGACCCGGGTTTGCAATTAGTTGAGTTATAAAACAGTTAATCAACAGAAATTTAATTAGCAAACATGTTGATGAATTGTTTGTTCCTTTTCAAGCAGAGATTCCCATAATTCTCTGCTTCTGGCCCCACAAAATGTGAAGATTTGCTGCTTTTTATCTTTCCCACATCAGTGTAATCTTAATTTCTTTGCGGTGTTGATCAGACTAATCAAGATGTGTTTTGGGCTTCAAAAGATGTTGACTGAAAATTTGTCACTTTTCCATCTCAGCCTCTGTTTGGATGCAGTTTCCACAGCAACCAGCCGGTCCGTCACTCTCTGACCGTTTATCTTGTGAATCTGCCGACGTTCATTCCTCAAAGCTTTTCCAGCTCCAATCTCCCACCACAGCCAATCCCTGAGCTCTGGTGACATTAGTGCTAAACCTCCTTCTTAATGCCTCAAAGAGGCTCGAATCAAAAGTACAGAAGCCACCAAGGAGTCGCCGTGACCTTCAAACTCTCCTCAGAGAGCGAAGATGCTGCATCGCTGGGAAAAACAAGACTTTCGCCTCAATGTGTGAGCTGATTAGAAAACAATGTTTCCAACAATAACATACAAATTCTATAAGAGGGATTTTTAGTATAAAACATGTTCGAGAGGCAGAAGCAAAATGTTCACCCTCTGTTTAGTTGACAACCTCCATGTTTGGATCAGCATGAAGCACAAAAACACCCTCAGACTCACAGTGTCAAAACCACTTAAACTAACAAAAGAACACATCACTACGCCTCTAAAATAAACATATTTTAGCATCCGTTAGGTAAATATTAGCTTCTTCAAAATTGTCCGCAAAAGATGAAGTCATACAGATTCACATCAGTTTACTCAGATTTTAAAGTGACCTTAAAGAGGTCGATCTTGGTCATAACAGGCTTCATTCTGACCAGTTTTGACGAATTATAAAGAGGCTGACGAGACAGCTGCGGTGGATTCCTTCCTCCAGGTCAAAGACACAGATTTCTTTAAAGAACAGACCTGTTTGCTCCACAACAGATGGACCAAGTGTGTGAATGTTTAAATGAACTTTGTTAAAACAATAACATTCAAGATTTTCTCAAAGCGAATCCCTCTGAGTTCATCATCTTAAACAACCTCACATGCAAAATGCTGAAGCTGTTTCAGGTCACGTCTGAGTTTCCTCTGCACACTAACAAATAAAGTTCTGCTCTTTTTGTCGCCCACAAACACCCTTCTGACAGCCAGACAGGCTTGAAAACAGCAACAGGATGAGACATGGCAAATGTCATAACAAATGTCTGCCTCGGTCTTACAGCGACTGTGCCATACAATGAATTATTCAAAGTGCCGCTATTAAAAATTTTAATTAGCCTTTGCTGGAATGAGTCTCACCACTGAGGGTAATCTGGGCAACCTTTGTTCAGACAGATGGCTGCAGTAAATTGCTGCTTACAGTTTGGGATTTTTACATTTTTAAGCATCTTTGCAAAATGATTAACATTAAAAAAAGCACAGAGTCATTGTCTGTGTCTGCCTGAGACTTAGTGAAGACCCAGTAATGTGTTATTTTAAATGGTTTGGAAGGAAAAGTGTTGGGTCAGGTCATCCCTCCATCTGTCGCTCCACATTTGGGAAAAGGCCAAGGATAATATTTTGCTTTTGTCAGTCCTCAGGAAGCTGAGTCATGTTGACTCATCTTTTTCTCTGCCACTAATCTGTTTTTACAGCTATTCAAAAGCATAAACACACATCAGATTCAGAGTTTGAAGTAGCAGCTTTCACCAACAATAAGCAACATCTGCTGCTGAATCCACTGCGCTGTGTGTAACTGATCTGCTCTCTGCCACATTTCCCACCACGGTCCTGCCTGCATGCATTACACTCCATCTCTGCACATTTATGCATCCCACTGCTGATTCCATTCTGCTTAATTACTGTTATGGTTAAAATAATATATGCTGTTATTTCTCTGCTCCTGGTTGTATCCAGTTAGTTAACACACCACCTGCGTCTGGTCCAGAACGATGCTCAGGCTCCTGACGCGTTTCCAGAGGACTGGGCCCTATTTTCACTTTTTTCAGTTGTTTATTTGTGTTTGTGAGCTGCATTCATCGATGTTTGTGTCTATGTGTTTTTGTGTGTGTTTTTGTGTGTTTGTGTGTGTTTGTCAGTGTAGGTTGTTTTCCATAAACACATTAGACTCGACTTAATCTGAAATATTTGAACAGCCGACTCCTTTGACAGGCGCTGTAGCATGAAAAGCATCAGAGAGCTGCTGTTGTTTATATGCAGAGTTACAGAAAGACTTTACAGAAGAAACCAATCACTTCAATATTCAACACACCCGAGCATTCAGTCTGAGCTGCCATGTTTAAAATCTATATCCCCTTCCTCAGTTCTCATATATGCTTTTATCCTGGCTATAAAAGTCTGGATAAAGTACTGGAGGCGTGATATTATCAGACATACTGATGCATGTAAATGTCATCCCGTTTATTGTTGCTTTTATACTGTATATGACTGTGTAAGCTCTTTCAGACAACCCATCCGAGCTGATTCTCTGCACTTCCTCTCAGTTGTTTGGGCAGTATGAGTCTGACTTCATCTGTCATGGAAAATATTTGTCCTCTTGGCTGTGCAGATTGCAGAAAGCTTCACTGAGATGATGCTGTATGAGAGGCAATAAAACTGGAGATGGCGGTCATGTTTGAGAGTTCAAATTATTGTGTGCGGCCGAGAGTCAAACCAGTTCAGATCAGCAGTTTGTGGGCAGAGTTCTGCTTTTTCTTCTCTAGTGGAAGAAAGTGGAAGTGTATTTCACTCAGACTGATTCAGGTGCAGATAAACAAACTCTTCTGAATGAGACCTTCATGAGGACTCAAAGCAGCAGCAGTTCATCAGGATCAAACCTGCAGCAAAGAGAGTAAAACGGGAGGATGTGTGAAGCAGCCAGCATCACATCTGCGAGCCGTGAAACAAAACGGACAAAGTGCAGCCTGGTCAGCTGACCTAAGCACGAACGCACCGACCGTGGTCACTTTGAAATCATCAAAGCGTCTCAGCAGTGAGTCTCATGCAGCTTGTTAGGAGTCAAAGGCGGCAGGTTCTCCATCTCGATCACCGGCCACGGACGACGAATCAGAGGCGATCCATCACACAGACGATCACAGTGAGGTGAGCTGAGCACAAATCAATATCATGTGCTTTGATTTAAACACTGTCACCTCAGGTAAAATACACACTGTGACCCACATATCATGGCGATGAGTGATCATCACACTGAGTGACCTGCTGAGAGGAGGACGTGAAGATGTCAAGAAGAAGAGTACAAACCTCCAAACATACAGACACAGCTGGCTGTTATTACTGACAGAGGGATTCAATTATGTAGATGAATCTGACAGAGGTGATGACGCTCTGATTAAAGCTCCACTGTTCAGTTTTCTTCCTCAAAAACAATAAATCTGTAGCAATATATTAAAAACAACTGAGTTTACTTTGTTTCCACAGAAACACGACGGTACAACATGTCCGACTCAACGGAAGAGTAACAGCTACAGTCACGAAACTAACACGACAAGTTTTATTTCTAAGTGATTATACGTTAAAGAAAACATGTCAATCAATATTATTTTCTTTTTTCTGAAACACGATGGATTTTTGAATTGAAGTGTTTAATTTTGTTCCTACAAGATTTTCTTTATTTCCCAGAAGGCCTTTATTCTATAAATAAAACTGTTATTGATCTCTCATTAAATTAAAACTTGTAATCAAACTTTTTTTGTTTTCTAATAAGGTACGGAAGGATAAAAGAAAGTACATTTAAAAAAAATGAATGAAAACAGAATGAGAGATGTGGAAACATTTGAAACATAAGAAGAGAAAGTTTCAAGGAGAAAGTGAAGGCCACAGAAAAGATGATGGAGAACAAACAGGAGAGCTGAAAGATGGTGGAACGAGGACTGAAAAAACAGCAACAGTAAAAATGGAAAAACAGTAAAGACGACGTGAAGAAAAACCTCTCAGCGACAGAGAGGCTGGGAAGGAGGACGAGGGATGGAGTGAATCAGCAGGATTTTGAAAAAATGAAATGTAACCTGAGAAGTAAAAATAAAGAAGAGAGAAATGACGGATACGACGAGCGAGAACCGACAAGAGGAGGAATGAGCTCGAGCTGCGTTTTCATCAAGCACTTCATGGCGGGGGATTTCCATCAGAGCTGCCGGTGTGTCGCCGCCATCAGGTCATCAATCTCTCCGTCTCTTTCCGCAGACCTCCATCGCCTCTCAGCTTCTCTTTCTCCTCCTTCCCCCTCCTCCTCCCTTCCATCCTCTGCTCTCTCTCTCTGGGCGAGGGAGCCTAAAAACGCTTCAGTCTGATGAGGCCTGATGCCAGATTGATTTTCAGACGCAGAGAGTTAATTTTAGATCGCCATCAGGGAGCCCCCGGTCGAGTCGGAGAGAATGCGAGCGAGCAGTAAACGATAAGGAGCGACGGCTGGTTATGTAGGTTGGTGGCTCATGGGGGGAACTAATAATTTGTGATGGCTCCCGCGGTTCAGCTCACCTCCCAGGATGCATCAGAATGAATGTGATTTGTCGCTCGGTGACAATGATGTGCCACCTCTGAAAACAGGGTCGAGTGATAAGAGGAAACATGAGTAATTTGCATGGCTGAGCGAGCCGAGGCGTCCTGTGCAGCCCGATGATATCGCTGCTTTCCAGAGCTCTCAGAGGAACAAGAAGGTAAAGAATGAAGTGGAATCAGACACAGCTGGTCCAGTTATTAACAAGCCTGGTGTTTACCTCTGATTGTTGAGTGAAAACCCCCAGAGCATGATGGGAAATTACCAGCAAGCCACCTGGCAGAGTGAGCCAGTGTCGGCGCCTGAGTCACTAATTTGTTTGCCCAGTTAGCTGAAAGAACATGAACAGCTGCAGCATTTGAAACTTTTCCTGTTTTAAAGAATAAATGTGTTGCATCATAATCGGTTCATCAGTCAGTTTAAGACTCTGCTTCAATATTTGACTCTGTGTGTTTCTGACAGACAACAGGGTCGAAATCAATACATAATATTTCTATAAAACAGGTTAAATGTTCTTAAAACCATCCAGCCAGTGTGAGAAAACTGTGGTTGTGTGATCGTGTCTCTTCAGGATCAAGTCTCCTGTCCTATGAAATCACATTACTTGTGTAAGGCTGCAAACGCCTCATCGTCTTTGAGTCTCATTTTCTTTTAAAGACTCACTCAAGCAGAATGATAGAAGCTAATTCATTTGTCCAATAAGTGCAACATGTTAACAGCTGTCAACATGTTGTTAACACATGTGAATGAGGAATTACCGTCGATCCATGAAGTGTCTCTGCTCAGCATCGAGGCCCAATAAGTCACTCCTCAGCCAATAATCACATTACTGTTCATTCTATTCATATTTAATCATCATCTGTTAAAACCCCAATGTGATTAGCTGATGGTGACGTGCCCCTCTATTGAAGCTGGTGCTGAATAATCACAGTGAAAATCCAATAAAGCCAAAGTCGATGATTGGCGTTCCAATCTCTCAATCTGCCCTGGGCCGCGGGAACATTAATCTTTTGGCTCATGCTGCGGGATTTTGACAAGAGATTCCCAACGCAAGGCTTTGTTAAAGGTCCCCCACGGAACAGTTTCTACACAGAGCACGGCCTCTAATCCAAATCACAGGGAAGCAGCGGGAGCAAAGTATTTACAGCACAGGAGATCACAGCGGGAACGGGGCCCTTAACCGTGGAAATGTTAATGCTATTCGCTGCTCATTAATCTGTGGAGAGGGTTGAACCTTTCAGCATCACTGTTTGAGCACGCTGCTCTTTCTAATGAGCCCAACTTTATCAAATGCAACAGCAGGTCTGAAAACACGAGTATTTCACATTTGATTTGAACGGCACAGTGTAGAACAACAACAAACTATGGCTCGATATATTTGTCAAACAAACTCAGAAAACCTGCATGTCTTTGCATTGTAAGCTACTGTTTTTTAAGGCTAAACACAGGAAGTGAATATACTTTTAATATCAGATACACTGACATCCAGCCATGCTGTCAGTGGCACCTGATGCCTTAAAAATGAGAAAATAAAAAGGATTAGTGGTACTTTCCAATCAAATGTTTTCTAACCTGCTGTGAAATTGGCATTTTGTGAACATTTCCTCGCAGTCTGTCACTTAATGTAGCAGTCTGAATGAGACCGAGTGTTGCCTTTGGGTTTCAATTGGGTTATTAATTATTTTATACAGGCCTTGTTCAAAAAGACTCAGTAATTTTCCAAAACAGTCGGCTGCTGTATATTTTAGCAAACATATTTCAGACAGGAGGAAAGTGCATTTGCTGCTTTGCTATTTTCAGGGACACAATAACTTTCTCTGGGTTCAGACTCGCAGTCTGCAGCCCCTCGTCGTCCAACCTCACACACATCAGACTCAAAACCACACAGATTGACTTCCTTCACTCACAGCAGCTGAAAGTGGCTTCCATTTAGACTGAGGGAGAAAAGTGTGAATGGCGGGCAGCAACTATGGACTACGGTTTGAGACTTTAAGAGTCTTACTGGCACCAAGCTTATCTCCAACCTAATCCAATTACAATAACCAACAGCCCACTCATAAGGCTGTCAGGACTGTAAGCCTATTACAATAGATCCTGTTCCCTCAGATTGGCGGCAGAGTGGGGGGTGAAGGGGGGGTGGGAAAGGGAAAGAGGGATTGAGAAAAAGAAATATCCAAAGTAATTGGCTTTTGATAAGAGGGGGAGAAAAGAATGAATGAGTCAGTGATATGGTATGTAAAGGAAAACAGAGAGACATGAACATGTGAAAAGAGACAAAAACCAAGTGTGTCTGAGCTGCATTGTTGTGTATTGTTGTGTATTGTTGCGTATTATTGTGTATTATTGTGTAAAATACTGCAATGAAAACATATTTCTGCAAATGCATCTTATTAAAAATGAG
Source organism: Acanthurus leucopareius (assembly GCA_029814765.1). Taxonomy (NCBI): domain Eukaryota; kingdom Metazoa; phylum Chordata; class Actinopteri; order Acanthuriformes; family Acanthuridae; genus Acanthurus; species Acanthurus leucopareius. The sequence goes on from JAQMCX010000033.1 coordinate 1,651,373, forward strand.
AAAAATGACTCAGTGACTGACAGCAGTCCTACTGTCCTCTTCACTAAAATTACCATAGAAAAGACTGTTTGCAGCTGTCGGCCATTATTCTTAAACAAACTGAAATATTTAGACCAAACGCTGCAACATCAGGATGGTTTCAGCTTCTCATCCCTCTCAGCTCCATTCAGCTGGTCCTCACAGGTAATGATCTGAAACTCATTGCTTTGCCAGTATTCCCTCCTGGCAGTGAGTGCTGAATACTATACGACATGCAACATATGCTTGGTTTCAGTGCGGTGTCCCTCAGGGTTCAAATGTAGGTCCTCTTTCATTCAGGTTCTCCACCTCATCTCGGCTTGTCAGATTTGTATTTTCACTTTAGTCAACAGTTCACTATTCCAAATAGAGCAATAATTACTCAAATAACAAAACAGTCAACCCACCAGCAGTCGTATGTGTCCAGCTCACTACAAAGCAGCGAGGCTCGATAGTCTGTCCTCATGGATGAAATACTGTGTCAGTTTCCTGCTTTTACATCCTCTGTGTTTTCTCTCACAGTTAATTCATATTCACATTGTCCTCTACTGGTTTCTGATTATAAATCTTGTGTCCTGCGCCGTATTTTACTCAATGTTCAGTGTAATGCCATGCAGATTTACAAATCAGTCGGTGCTTCAAAATGCACAAATGTTTGTTCCATCTCTTGTGCACAGAATTAATTTTTTAAGCTGCTTTTGTGTTGTTTGTTTTTTGTAAACCACACTGACAGTTTGTGGCGATAGAGTTTCTATAAATAAACTCCAGCTGATGTGAGAGGAGACGGAGAGAGAACAAGGCAAAGGCAGAGAGGAGGAGAATGAGTATGAGTGGCACCGACAGAGTGACAGGCAGCCAGATAAATACACCACACACTCTCACACACACACACAACCTCACAAAGACACACACAGGCACACAAAGACACACACAGACACACACACACTCTTGCCCTCTAATCCTGGTTGACAATCTTTATCCTCAGACCTCTTAGAGACCCTTCATCACACAGCGGTTACATCAGAAAGCTGTCAACCATCAACATACCAATTTCAGGCCCTGGACCTTCTCTTTCTCTCTGAAACACAAACACACACACAAACACAGACACACACACACAAACACAGAGACACACACACACACAAATGCACACAGTGCATAAAAGCCTGGGCACACTTGCATAAACAGCCCCACCTGAAAGCAAACACACAAAATCACCTCTTTGCTGGTAAAATACACACCGCACAGAGAAAAACACAACTGTTTCACTTTCACACACACACATGCAAACACACACACACACACACACACACAAAGCTCTCACAGAGCCTAATTGCATGTAATCAAGCCTATCGAGCCTTCCCCTACAGAGAAGAGCTGCCTCTTCGACGCGTCACGTGTTACGAAGCCGCGAGGATGACAGCGACACTTTCAGCACTCAACTTATCCTAAAATAAACAGCTGTGAAGCCGCCCCATCCTGTCCCATAATGCACCTGTGCAAAGCCTGAGCTATTCTCTGCCATCTAGCTAATGATCCCTCTCATCTCTGCATGCGTCCTGTGAGCGAGTGTTGTTTCTGAAAGAAGTCGCCTCTGCTTTACACAAGTTTGTTTGTATTGTTTTGTCCTTTTTCATCGCTGCAAACACACGATATGTTTTCAGGCTGCTAATCACCGACCGTTCTTTCCTGTGTGTGGGAACATCAGTGTGACTCAGAGTCAGAGTCAGAGGGGGGGTGCATTTCTCAGCAGAGGCACAAAAATCAGCCCAACACTGAGAACAGTCAGAGCTCAGCGCTGAACCTGCAGGTGTGGGGTCTCTGCAGGTAACTCCCTTCCATTTGCAGTCCCCAGACACTCTGCAGTCACCTTTACCTTCTATCTGAGAGGTAAACCATTTCCACTGAATAATGTGTGACATTTACAGGATCACAGGTAACTCAAGCACTTTTCTGATGGCGTCATAAAAATCATAAACCGCAGAGATTATGTTTTATAGATATTAAACCACTTCAGATAATTATATTTTTCTCCAAAATGGATTCTGCAGTGTTTAGGAACAGTAAATATGCAGGGTCTGCATTAAATTATGAGTGTTTGTACAGAAATTAAATTTATAAGTGAACCATTGTTTCCTCTTATATAATCAAATGTATTTCCCTGAACAGATGCTTTGTTGATGCTTTGATTTTAACTTCACTCGTCTGCTGTTCAATTAGGCTGCAATTAAAACAAAGGTGAGAACTGAAAACTTTAAATTATCCATATGCGTGTCATTTTGGAAATGAGCCGTTTCGATGTACACACTGGAGTTCCGGGATCAGCCGGTAATTAGGCATCCAGATAAGCTCAGTCAGTCCTAATGATGTGAGTGATTGGTGAAATGAGCTGCAGTTATGAGGCGGGAGTTCTGTAAAACCTCAGAGGACGTCAACATTAAAAGTTAGGACGAACATTTGTTGGATTATTGTCTTTATCCTTTCACATTGCACAAATAGGTTTTGCAATAAAAAAACATTAAAGATCCCCAAAGATACGTTTGCATGTAGAAGATAAACACCCGTCCAAACCAAGCATCCTTTAATATCTCTTATTGTCTTCACACAGTTCTTAATGAACCTGAAGTGGCTGTGCTGCATTTATCCAAAATAACAAATATGTCACTTTGTAATTCCAACAAGATAACAGGCACTTTTCTGTCGTGTTAATGTTTTGATTTTTTCTATGTCTAATAACCGAAAAAGGCACCAAATATCTCAGAAAACAAAAGCAACAAACAAACAAACATCCAGATGGTGACACTTCCTGTCGGTTTCAGCGTTCCCTCGCTGTTCCTTTCACACTACAGGATTTCATCTTCTCAGGCAGTCGGAAACATCAGGATTATGTCTGCAGACGCCTCACACTGCAGGATTATTTGAGCAGATAATCTGGACGGACTGATGTTTAGGAGGGAATTATACGTTCATGCATTGTATCCAGATGTGAGATGAAGGAGGAGAGTGAAGCCCTCTGTGACGTCTTAGAGTTGCTCTTTTGTCAAAAGTTTGTTTAATCAAACTGCTGGTTGCTTTTGCTTTTTTTGTACTTAATTAGTAAAAATTCTCAAACTATTGCAATTAACTGAACAACTTTAGGAAACTGTTCCAACGTATTAAATTTGTTTGTTGGCCCCCTGCTGGTTGTGGGTGAGTTCCCTGCATTATTGGTTCTGATGGAACATTTTTTTCTTCTTTTTATCATCACTGTTATTACTACAGCTACTCTCATCACGCCTGTGTGTGCTGTCAGCGGGCTCTGTTATTAAAAAAATGAGTCGCTGACACCAGCTTTTTGAATAATGAGCTAATTAAAGGCTACATGTGATGACAACAGTATGTAAATGTGTCATATGGATCAACCACAGTGTTCAAATACCAGCGTGTGGAGCAGCTGGACCAGGTTTTTGCACCACACATGACTTTGACATCAGCTATCAGGCTTTTAAATGAACAGAGCTCTCAGGTGAAGCAGCTTCAGGTGTGAAAAGTCCCAACCAAAGTGTGAAAACAGCTGAAAACAGCTGAAAACAGCTGTGTGCTCAGAGTGACGGAGCTGATGTGAAAGTTTTTTTTTAAGAGAGTTTGAACCAAAAGTTGCATCCTGACCAACTCAAACCACCTTCAACTCGTCTGTTAACTTCTGAGGGATGAGGACCGGAGTGTCGAGGCAACATGTGCAGATACACTGATGAATGTTTCTGTGTGTGTGTGTGTGTGCGTAAAGTTTTCTTGGAGTGTGTCCAAAGCCTCCTATCTCTACAGTTTGGCTCTCGGCCCAGTCGGCCCAGTTTCCGTCCCAACACCAGAACCCTTTGAGCATGAAAAAGAAGCATCAATTGGCTTTTACCTAAATGTGTTTCATTGGTTTGTTTGCAGAATAAAAAAGGGAACCTGTCTCTCCGCTCCGCTGGAACCAATTGGCTAAAACATAAGCACCTTTTTGTTATTTGAAGGGGGCTGAAAGCTCACATTAAACTCAGCGTTACCTCATTCGCCCTCAGTCCCCCTCTTTAACACACAAATAAAATCTCACACGCACACACACACACACACTCATATTCAGCCTGACTGGCAGTCATCAGCTGGGTGAAGAGCTGTGGGACATTTGTACACCGAAGGGCAGATCTCTGCATACTGCAGCATGCGAGCACACACACCGACACACACGCCGACACACACAGCTGAAGTGGAAGAGATAACGGCTAAAACGACTGCGGTGAAAAGGTAATCAGGTCTGTTCAGCCATGCAGAGAGCGTGAGAGAAGTTCAGTCGAAAAGTTTGGACTTTGAATTTGGGTTGAAGCCGAACGTCCCTGATGGGAGTCGAAGGGTCTGATTTTAATCCCACAAAAGTTCCACACATCAACCGTAACATCCCTGCACAAACTTCAATAAACAGAAAATGTGATTGTGAAACAACTGGCTGGATACCTAATTAGTCCATGGACGGAAAATTAAAAGCAAATTTAATTAACACCCAGTTATTCAAGGTAATTTATTTAATAAAAGCATCAAACATCTGCAGTGTTCAGGTATAATAATCACCAAGATGTCGACTAAACAACAGAGAGAGGGAATAAAAACATGTTGATTTTTCCTGACATCATGTGATGAATGAATGGATTCATCAGGAGACGTTATCGATCATGCAGATAATCATTACAGCAGACCAACTAGATGTGTCTGCTCTTCTACTTCGGTGCACAAGTCCGACTCCTTCACAGAGACACGACAGTCCGTCTTCACGAGCAGCGCAATGAGAAGTCTTGTTTCATTGTTTTGTGTCTTTATGTTTATCTTTATGTAACACCGGAGCCCCCCAGGGCTGTGTGCTCAGCCCCCTCCTGTTCACGCTATACACTCACGACTGCAACCCCGACATGGAGAGAACTCTATTGTGAAGTTTGCAGATGACACCGCCATCATCGGCCGGATTTCCAACAATGATGAGTTTTCATATCGGGAGGAAATCAACCATCTTGCAGAATGGTGCACA
>JAQMCX010000033.1:1673815-1687507 GCA_029814765.1 Acanthurus leucopareius
CCGGTCGATCACTCCATCTTTTTCCAGTTGTTGAAGTAGGTTTATTACCTTCTTCTTGTAGATGTTTGTGGGATCCCATTTCAGAGTCTCTGCTGAAGCCTCAACTCCAGCTTCCTCCTGTCCTCCTCCTTAGCCTCCCTTTACTCCTCCTTAGCCTCCCTGATCCAGACCCTCAAGCGTCTCTTTTACTGGTCTCTCACCTTGCTCTTAATTCCACACTCTTCCATTAGGAGATCTTTGGCATCAGAATCAGAATCAGCTTTATTGGCCAAGTATGTTTGCAACATACAAGGAATTTGGTTTCGGCAGGTGGTGTCACTCACGAAATGAACAGCAGCCATGTGCAAAAAACTAAACGCAAATTCCGAGAGAGCGATATGCCGAGGCTGCCGTCTGCGGCGCCATCTTGGATGGTCCAAAAATTTGAAACATTTCTTTCAAATATTGTATTTTATACACAGAATGTTCTTTATTCAAAGAGCCATTAAAGTTAATATGCACACAGATTTTATTTTTTCTACAATGTAAAAATATTAAGTTTATATTAAACAAACTAGTTCTCACTAGTGGAATTAAAAATAAAGTTTGTCTTTTTATTGACACAAAAGAAAGAATGGAGGGTTTTTAAAATTGTCAAATGAAAAAAGTGTTGTGGCAAAATTCAAAAGATGAAGCATCTTTTTGTACAAAAACTGTGTTCACATTTTCTTTCAGGTCAGGCAGCAAATCATCTCCATGTCTGATGATTAGAAGTGATAAAAAGGCCTCAGTGTGACCGTGAGACTTTTGCCACTTTTACAGAATTAAAAAATATTTCTGCTTCGGCTTCAAGTCCAAGTTTTTTTTCGTTAAATTCACTAAATACGAGAGCAAAGAAATTAGAGTAAAAATCAGAAGGAGGCGTGAAGAGTCGTGTGTTTGGACGAGAGAAAAGAACCTCGCTGTGTCCTCTGAAGGACACCGGGGAGCCACTCAGGTTACCCATCAGCCATCTGTCAGATGGCAGACAGGCGCCAAAATTTCACCATTCCCCTCTTTTTTCAGGGCATCAGCGGCTGAATATGACTTCAGGAATGAAAAATCCGTCCAAGTCAACGGCCGGTTTCCTCCCATCTGGTCGGAATTAGTTGACAAACTCTCCGTCGGTCTGCTCTTGTTCGTCTTCTGCCCTCCTGCTGTCTGCCGCTTCACACTTTAATGTGTTTCTCCTCTAAAAGCCAAACTCGGTTGTGTTCTTGCTGTTGATGCTCTCTGAGTGTCTCATGTCCCACTTTGTCTCTGTCCTCTTATAAAACAGGAGGAGCAGAGAGTTTTAAAACCTTTTCTCTGAAGGAGGCCGTTCTAAAAACAGTATTCCTCCTGGTCTGAAAGTCATTATTTCATCTGCTGTTGACTCCAAACTTAATGTACTCTGCAGGAAGTCAGCAAACAATAACCCAGCCGTTAACTTCTGCTATTGATTCATCCTCACAAATAATTTAGAAATCCATTTCACTTGCTGATGCCCAGCCTTTGGGAAATAACTAATCATCAAAGCAATTCACAGTGACTTTACCTCATAAATTCATCTCTATTGTTTTTCACTGTTTGTTTCATGGCAGGACAAGACAACAATACAGAAAGAGAAGAGAAACCAATATTTGGAGTTATTATTCGTTCAGAAGAAAGTTTAGCTTAAATATTTAACATTTACAGATTAAAATGTGCAGAGATTCAATCTTTGTTCTATATGATGTTGAGTTGTCATCTGAAATGTTTCCATCAATATTTAAATTCAAAGAAATCCATCATATTTTTCATGTTACATTTCGTTTAGTCTCATGTCCGTAACTTCCACATTAACACCAGTCAGAGTGAGGAAGGAAGTCTGCAAACGTGACTGAACGTTATGTGAATCAAACTTCAACACGGTCAGTCACACAGATTTACATCTGCAATGGAGGCTGTTAAACAAAGTAACTAATGAATCCCATGATCCTTCACTGCTTCATAACAGAGAGACGTCCGGTGGCGGAGATGGTAAAGGTTGAAGTGTTTCAGGAGCAGGTTTGCTGATGTGACCCCCCTGAGGTGACCCCCCCTGCTCCTGGTTCAGCGCCGTCTTGTCGTCCAGCCCATCAGACAGCAGCTCAGCTCGGACAAACACCTGCTCAGGCTGTTTTTTTTCTTTTTTCTGACTGACAGGCCTGAGATGAAGGTCAGGACACTCAGATACCTGAATCGATCAGCTGTCATCATCTCAACGTGATGGCTGATAGTATGACACATGGGCTGCCTGATAATGCCTCACTGCTTTTAGTCTGTGTGTGTGTGTTTACCTTACATCTTATCTTTGTCTAAGTGTGTGTGTGTGTGTGTGTGTGTGTGTGTGTGTGTGTGTTTGTGTGAAGGTGCAGTGTAAAAACACAGTGGAGGCATGTAGCCTTTCTTTATGCTGTCATGGTGGCTGTTGCAACAACTGTCACACACACACACTTTCTATTACTCGAGTCATTCAGTGAGCAAAATGTTAGAAATAATCTTTGAACAGAATCAAATCTGTATTGTCACTTTGTGCTCGACGCTTCCTCTGAAAACATGACAGAACCATGTTAAACATGCAGCTCAGATCAAGTTTCCCCAGTTTAAAGGACAGCTGCAGGGAGCGCTGACCTGAAGGGTCGAGCCAGATGTGATCACCCAACATCTGCAGGACCTCACCGATGCTCTCCTCCCTGCAGCTGATTCAACATCTGGTGGAGGCTGTGAGAGCGGCACATCACCGTCCACAGTTCTGGAATGAAATACTCGAACATCACATGATGCATTTGGGTGTCTGTTTTTGGTTTTTTTTTCACTGTAAACAGAGGGTGAGAGATTCACTGAATGCAACATGGACCCACCCAGAGCTTCCAGCAGCATCACGCTCAGCTCTGAGGGGTTATCATCATCATCCTGACCTGAACTCATCGCCACCTTCTGCTCACATTAAAGCCCCCGAAGCCTCGACTGCAGGCTCCGGCTCCATGGACTGAACTTCTAATTGCCGTCTTGTTACAAAGAGGATTATGGGACCAGTTGGGGACTCTGGCCGGCCAAAGACAGATTATACTGGACATTATCACAAAGGGAGGAGGGATAAAGAAACACGCTGCTGCCAAAGAGCTTAATTTGTTCTACGACACCTCGCATGCATGAACATGTTACAAATCCCACTAATGAGGAGGCCAGAAGAGGAGAAAGAGAGAGGTGAGGAGAGAAAAAAGAGAGACAGGAGGAAAAAGAGTGGCACCAGAGAGAGATGAAGGAAGGAGAGGATGAGAAAGAGGAGGAGAGAAGTAATGAAGGTGACCGAGGTGAAGAAAGGAAGGTGATGGGACTCTGACGGAGAGGAGAAGCAAAGGCAGAGGTGTGATGAAGAGATGAGAAGATGAACAAGAAGACAAGAAGATGAGAAGAAGTAATGGGGACAGAAGATGAGGAAACAAGAAGTGAGTGAGGTTGTAAAAGAGAGTAGAGAGAAAAAAACATGAGGATGGATTTTGGATTAGAGATTACAAGGAGGATAGGAAGCATGAGGAGAAAAAGTTTTGGCAAGAGAGGAAGAAAAGATGGGATGGAGAGAACTAAAGGAAGATGAGGCAAGACAAGAAAACAGAGGAGGAAACCAAAAAGCGTGAGGGTGAGAAGAAAATGAAGAACCAGAGAAAAAGATTCTACTGAGGCATTTAAACACTTTAAACACTCAGGATGAACAAACATCAAACTAAGAAGAACACAAACTGTGTTACAATAAGATCACTGAAGTTATTTTTTAATTTATGCTAAATCCACTAAAATTAGTCAAGTGAGTCAATAATGTAAAGAAATTAATCTCATTAGCTGAAGGAAGATGTTTTTTACTCCTGGGACAAAAACAAATTAAAGTTATTATGAGCTGAATCCTCAAAACACAACTTGTAAAAGCTTTATTGGATGTAAAGTAGAAATGTTAGTGAGCACTTTTCATCATGTCATTCTGAAGTCGTATCATTTTCAAGAAATCAATCAGTGATATTTAATGAATTTTGGATGCGTTTAATTGAGGTCTTTTCCGCCTGGAAACCCTGAAAATCTGCATTTAAAATGAAGATTAACTCATTAATGATCCGATAAACCAACTAAACTGTGTCATTTTCTGGATTTCTGCAAGAAATTATGGACATTTATGGATAAATGAAGGTGTTTCGTCCTTTTCTGTTGAATATAATGGACCAACCAGACAAAAATACACACATCACTCTCATCTCTACTCAACACACACACACACATGCACACACAGACACACACAGACACACATGCACTCCATCACACAAACAATGCGCTTTCAGCAGAGTACATCCATCATGTTAACTTACTGCTGTGGACGGTTCAACACACCCCTGCACTTTAGGTCGACTACCCCCCCAACACACACACACACATACATGCACACACACGTGCACATATATGCACACATGTGCACACACACTTGATGCTGCATCTGCAAACAGTCTGCTCAGCTCAGTGAGTTAATCATTCAGAAAATAATTAAAATCAATAAAGCAGAACAGATTGAATAAAAGGAAAAAGAAAATGTTCATGAGTTTGTTGTTCAGAGAGAGAAGAAGAAGAAGCAACAAATACTGAGAGCAACATCTTCTACAACTTCTGACCAACATTTGGTTTTGGGTTTTGGGTTTCGCCAAAGTTTTTACATGTGTGCCAATAAACACACAAATCAGACCCTGTGGACACATTAACTGATCACATTCAGTTCGGATTCACACTCCTGTGTGTGTGTGTCGTCCTGATGAGACTCAGATGAGCCTTCAGACTCATGGATCTGTAACTCAAACTGAACTTTCTGGATGTATCTCATGTCTCATTTGTAGCTGAGGAAACACACACCCACAAACGCTGCAGCTTCATGTTTCTGAATAAAATCTACAGAGTCGATCTCGGTCTGAGCTGCTGGCTTTTAATCGGAGCTGAAGGATCAAACTCTGAAATAAAAAGACATGATGCTGAGAAAGTCTTTATTTTTCAATAAATGCCTCTTTAGCAATGACTTTTTCTGAGATTAAGCCTCTGTGAGCTGCAGTTCCAAGTCTGGCCACAGGTAGTGCTGTTACTGGTAACTTTCCGTTGTCATGACCCTATGACCTTTACTATAGCGCCCCCTTTAGGACAAACAAACAGACAAATTTTTAGTAATTTAAGGCTCTAAGAATAGCGTTAATCATAGCACCACATTTTAATGGTTTAAATCACAGCTGCTAGGGGGCGCTAGCAAGATCTTTGACCTGATAAGACAAAATGAGAACAAACCTAAATAAATGGAAACATGTTAGACTTTGAGTCCACGTAGAACGGAGAGAGGAAGTCGAAACATGAGGCAAATACGATGAAATGAAGAATATTTACTTAAAAAACCAGCAGACACACAGCTAATCTGGTGAGGAGAAGAAGTTCACTAATAAAAAGAGGAAGTACTGAGGAGGACAGATAAGAGTGAGGAGGAGGAGGAGGAGGAGGAATGAAAGATAAGCAGAGGAGGGCAGTGTGGAGGAGAAGAGGCCATCCTCAAGAACAAAAGACTAATTTGAAGAGCTGCGAGCAGAAAGCTCAGGGGTGCGACGCTCAAGAGTTCAACAATAAGCAGAGTTTTAAAAAAGTGGCTGTCAGGCTCCTGAGATGATAATTCAACATTTGAAGCTTCAGTTCTATTTCTGTCTGACACGAGTGAAGTTTTCTTTGCGGAATAAATATACTGCGGCTTTGTTCTGGCACCAGAAATCTGCTGTTTGAAATGTAAAATGACGAGAAGACGACTTATTAAAGGATTCCTGGTCCTCAGATGAGAGAGCTGCACTTTACTGAGAGACACATTTAAAATGTACTTTCTGCACTCTGACCACCGGCTGCAACCACCGCTGTGATGGCAAAACTGAGGGAATAACACGTAAAAAAGGATAAAATAAACTTCTTTAAAGGTTTATAGTGTTACTGTGGGATCATAGAATCTGTTTCTGAACACTTTCTGGGGGAAAATGAGCTGCTCAGTCACAGAATCTTCACTCATATTTGATCTTAACGTCTTAATTCAAAGGTTTATCTCGGCTTTGGTAGATATGTTCACTGCCTGTGTTTCCGTTATATGACCATGTTGACCTGTGACTTTTAGCTGAGTGCTAACAGCTAATGTTATATAGCTGTAACCTGGCGACTAACTCTTTAGCTCCTTCATGCTACACTTTGTTCTCCAGCTTGTTTGTTAACTGTGATGGTTTCTGTCTGTATTAGTAGAAAGTTACTTCTGTTTAAGACGAAGGATTCTGGAAATATAACCTTAAAGTTTCCCCGTGCAGTGTGACTGTGACTCATTCATGTCCAAAGCGAACAGTTTGTATCTGAACAGTCAAACCGAAGCGAAGCAGCCAGCTGGTTCGCAGCTCCACACCAGACAAACTCAGTGACAAACTACAACCAGGAGCTCAAACAACAAACCCACGCAGACACACAATGAAACCACAGTTTGTTGTGAAATTTTGTCCAACAATCCTCAAGCAATCCGTCAGATTTGGGAGAAACTGAAGGGAATCTGTTTCATGGGAAAACAAGCAGAAAGACATCAGAATGATCGTCCTCTGATCTGTTTACTGTCTCTGTGAATCTTTGAATCTTCATCCAAAAGACGACTTAAAATCATTTCACTGATTATAAGCTGTTTCACTCAAATGATGATGCAAAATGGGCAACTTTTTCCGAAAATTTCTGTAAAAGTTTTAATGAATAAGCTTCACTTGTTGCTGTAAATGTTTTTCATGTTTCCGTGGTGTTTTCTGTTTAACGCTGAAGCAAAATATCAGCTCTGCCATCTCGTCACTGGAAATGATAGAAATATAAATCACTGTAAACACTTTTAATTCCAGAGAAACGAGGCTCTGAAACTCGTCCCGTTTTGTTAAGTGATTCAGGTTGGATTTTTTCTTTCAGGTCATAAATTTGATGCCTGAAAATCCACCGAAAAACTGCCAATAAAGACTGAAGAGATTATAGCTGTGGGAACAAGCAGAGGTGCAGAAGTGAGAGCGAGCAGTTATTAAAGATGAATAGGAGCCAGGCAGTGACTGACAGCGGCGTGCGTTTTCCCAGCAGGCCCTGCATGAATGTGATTATCCCGGGATAATGCTGTTTCCTCATAGAAAAGACCTCGGCCGTCTCAGGGGGGAAGGATTAGATTTAATTAGTCTCTGGCTCCGAACAGACGAACACTCACACCTACACATCTACAACTTCAGTGACAAACTGGGCAGTGATGGAGGGAGGAGGCGGCCGGACAGAGGAGACGAGGAGATGAGGAGACGAGGAGACGAGGAGATGAGGAGATGAGGAGACGAGGAGGTGGAGAGGCATTCAAACCACTCTGACACCTTTTCTCCATTTATTTATTTCACCCAAATCATTTTTAAAACCTCCTTTTGCTTCCGAATCCCATCAATCATCCTTCTTCAGCACACTCACAGCAGATTAGCAAGAGGCCGTTTTTCTGTCCGTCCAGGGTTTACAAACAAATAAACTAAGTTCAGAGAGGAGAACAGATGTTTATTGATGTTCCTTCAGCTCAAATCCCTCTTTCCCAAACCAACAGTGAGACAACATGTCGGGATCATGTGAGCAGCATGTAAATATTGCATGAACTGTGTGAAAAGTGTTTCCTGACAGCTTCCCTCAGTGGGAGGAAAAAACAAAAGGAGAAAATCAAATACTGAAGCTTTTCCATTTTGTCTCAAGTTCATGAGTTCATGATCTTATTATGCAGGACAATAACGTTTTCTCATATTTTCAATATTCATCGGTTCAGACGGATGTTTTTTTGAGATAACGAGACAGTTAGTACTTTTTTTTTTTTACCAATCTATCTCCACCACCTGCAGCACCATGTCAGACGCTCAACGCTCATTTACCACATACATACCTGATCAATAACAATCAGACAACAACACATTATGGAAATATTGTTTACAAACAAGCAGCAGGGGTTCAATCAGCTGGAGCTTCGTTTCACTTTCAGCGTGAACATACACAGGTTTCAGACCACTGATCACTGAGGAAACACGATATATTGGCCCAATAAATGATCATCTGATCGATAGGAAATATATGTTTTTATGTTTATGTCTGAACGTGGAGTTATAATCCATAAATGGAGCAGATAAAACAACTACACTGCTTTCAGAGGCTTAAAAGGGAGCAGTGTTCACGTTTGTCGTCACCTCAGTTTGCAATGCAAGTCCAGCAAGGTTCAAAGAGGAGCTGTGGATTATTTAATCATCCATCTTTGATTAAAAAACAAACATAAAAGAAAACTAGCTCAATATTTCTGTGAGTCACAGCAGAGCAAACACTGAAACTGTGACTCAAATTAGTGTTTTGTGTTTCACTGTTGTTGCATTGAAGAATCTTTTGGTAATTACACATATTCTGCATTTCAGTGGAGAGTTCATGCGTCTCATGAGGCCTTTCAAGGATAATAAGAACAGTAGCTTGATGAGAAAATCACAGTTCTTGTGTTGTTTCTTTGAGCTGCGAATGAGGAAAAAGTGAAAAGCAGCTTGTAGAAACTGAACTGACCTCATTTACCAAATAATTTCAGGGTATCAAATCCTTCTTTCTTAAACCAGAAATTGCCAGTTTTTCCTGTCACAGGAGTGAAGTGACAGCTCCATCGAGTCAGCAGGGACGTCTATTTATAGACTAAACACACACACGTGCACGCACACACGCACACGCACACACACGCACACAAGCAAACACACACACACAGACCACAGATATGATCAAAAAGTGCATTACATCAAATCACATTAATGCACCTCGCCAAGAGTGTGTGACAGGGTCAGGAGCAGATGTGTGAGAGTGTGTGTGTGCACGCGTGGGTGTGCGTGTGTGTGTGTGTGTGTGTGTGTGTGTGTGTGTGTGTGTGTGTTAGAGTAAAAGCAGGTCAGCCTACATGTCACAGAGAGAGGGTGTGATCCTCCTGCTGCCTTAAATAATTACAAACGTTCCGTTCGAGCCAGAAAAAAAGCCATAAAGAGTAGATTCATGAGAGTTGCCACACTGTGTTTGTCTGTGATTGTATTAATGCATCTTCTAAAACTATTACTCACTTCTTTTTTCATCTGACTCACTTTATAAGGACACACACAACCTTCCTACTAGTGACACAAACACACACAAGGTAGGAGAGAGACGGTGCCTCTGGGAGTGTGTGAGTTTCAGGGGATTGACAGGATCAGAGCTGGAGGCCTTATTTAGTTCCTGATCAAAGATGAAAGGCAAGCAAGGCCCAAAAACACACACATACACGTACGCACACATGCACACACACACTCACACACACACACACGCACGCACACACAGACCCATCTTCAGCTCACCACCCACAGAACAGCCTTCTCTTTGAAGACAAAACTGATGCAGCTTAAATGTTTCTTGCAGGAGTCAGAGGTGGGTGTGTACGTGAGTGTGAGTGTGTATTTGTGACAGTGTGCTCCTACACACACACACACACACACACGCACACAGAGCTGGAGGGCAGATATATTTTTATACATCAGGGTGCATTTATGTACATTTACGATAAAATGTGTCAGATGTTTCTTGCTCTGATCAACAAACAGGCAAGAAAAGTGACTAATTTATATGCTGATCAATATTAGCTCTACATCAGTGATCGGAATATTTATCAGACTCCTCAGTTACTCCAGATTCATCATGTGTAAACAGGAAACTCAGTTCCCATCCACAGCAAGGAAACAAGGTCAACATAACAAGTCTTGTGTGTGATGTGGAGGATCAGCTGAGGAGCCTCACAGCTGGAGGAGGAGCTGCTCTGTCAGCTGGTGGTGTCTCAGGTGGGAAACATCTCACCACCTTCTGAGGTTCTCGCAGGTATCAGTGACATCACCGATGAAAGGTGAGTGACAATGAAGCTCTGAGCACAAATGCACAAATGCACCCATGCAGTTGTGTTGCATTTCAGTTGCATCACAGCTTCCTTGCATCCCTGCAGTTCGAGTGACTCAAAGTGTTTCAGAGGCAGAAAGCTTCTTTCAAACGGCAGCAGCTCCAGAGATGTTTGGAGCTGTTTGGAGGACATTTTTTAAATTTTACAGGCACAATAAAAATGTATTTTCAGTTCATTTAGAGGTACAAAAGACGCTTTGGGGCTGCGTTTCTCTCAGAATAATTTCTGTGCTGCTCCATCGTCCTGAAATCGTGTTTAGCAGGTAAAATCTAAACTTACTTAACTGTAATCAGTTCTTACCCTGAGGGAAGCTTCACAAAGAAGGACAAACGCAGTGAGCAGGACTCCTCTGCAGGGAGACGGGCCTTTCTGAACGAGGAGGAAAATAATAAAGATGCAGAAATCTAAAAAAAAGGAGCAGAAAGATTTTTTTTCTGAGATGTCTGACGTCTGAGCCAGTTTTCACAGTCTGTGGGTTCTGACCCACCACACCTGAAAACACCTCCACATGATGGAGAAGGACTGGAGGAGAAAAATGAAGGCTCACGAGCTGATAGGTGAAGCAGCGGAGGAGAGAGGAGTTGATAAGAGCGGTGGAGCTGCACGTCTCCTCCTCTCGGCTTATCGACTGAAGACCAGCTGCTGCTCCTCCGTGACAGAGTTCAGACGCAGAGAGATGAAGCCTCCTCTGACACTTGTGAGCAAGCAGAAATCTTATCATTGGCGAGGAACGATATGTCCTCCACATGAACTCCTCCACCGCTGCCAACATGCACAGAGTCAAAGGGATCCTCAGGAGAAGTGGATGTTTCTGATCATCTTTTGAAGATCAGAAGCGATAATCAGATTCTGACTGATGCAAAGTGAGAAATACAACCCTACATTTCTCCCGTGGCATTTCCCCTTTGTTTGCAGATAAACGAGGCCTAAACCAATCCATTAGACTCCAAGTTATGACATTTTGTTATTTTGCAGTTTCTGCACACGGAACAACTAGCAGGAAGTGCAGTCATAATAAAACAAAGGTCAGAGCAGCTCAGAAAATAACAGCTTTCAGAGGAAACGGAAGAGAAGATACAAATCTGATTTTACAAATATCTGTATTTCAGATATTAAGACCTTTGGAGGAGTCAGTGAAGCGTGAACCCTGCTGTGTTATTCCTGATCCGTGAGAAGAATGCCCGATTCATCAGGAGGATTGAGACATTGTTTGAAATGACTTTAACTCCTGGGTGGAGCTATCTGTGACGGCAGGTGGAGGAGAGCTTCCTGTGAAGGAACCTGCAGGATGGGAATTCATCGCATGTATCCTCCACCGGCAGGGATCAGAGGGAAATTAATTAAAAGATAAGGCTGAAGTGTTGTGAAACTTTGAACAGGAACAATGTGCTTTCATTATTTACGATAAACTCGGGATAAATTGTTTTTTTATTACCTGCTATGAATTTTGAATTTTGTTCACCATCCGGAATGAAACTCTGGTGGAAATGGAAATGAAATGTTCCCTCATTCATGAGTTTCTAGCTTTTAAGTTTCTCCGTCACATGTTGGTTTGAAACTGGAGAAATACTTTAAAAGACAGACGAAAAGCTGAAGCTGCTGATGTTCTGCTGACGTTCTGCTGATGTTCTGCTGACGTTCTGCTGATGTTCTGCTCAGACTAAACCTCCTGTTTACACACCTGATGGTCACTTCATGGACAGATGGGAAAACTATGCTATGCTGAAAAATCTAAAATTAAATTCAACCAAGAAAAATGGAAACTGATTCCACTTTCGACGCAGCCATCAACTTCCTGTGATATATGAAGAAACAGGAAGTAGTATGCTCCTGGGATTTCAACATGGCCGTTCATTCAGACAGCTTGTAACATCTCTGATTCTTCATCAGTGCAAAGCTTCTGTCTTAGTTTTAAACCAGCTGGAAAGAAGTTGTTGATGCACCTGAAACCATTGAAGTGTGTAACTTCTGGTGCTTTTTTCATTTTAAACATGATGAAGTGGAGAAGCCGACATGGACCTGCATGTCGCCATGGAAACCAAGATGAATGAGACTTTTGATCCGGTTTAAAGAGACGCTGTCTTGAGTTTACAGCCTGTAAACACTGACGAGTCTGAACACACTGAGCTGAGTTTATTATCAGCAAATCTCTGAAAGTTGCACTGAACACAAACGGCACCAGAATGAATCCGAACAGGTGTCAGAGACGACTGACGGACCTGCAGCGTGATGTTTCCTCCACAAGCCGGAGATAAACTCAATTTCCTAACTTCTGCTGTTATGATAATTTTCCAAAATGAATTTGGAGTCTGCGGGAGCCGCGGCAGTGATGAAGCTGTGCTTGACAGACTCAAAAGGCCTTTGTTGAATAGAATTAGGAAGTTTATTAATATGCAAACCAGACTTGTGGTGTCAAAGCTGTTTAGGAATACAAATTACACATCTTTAGCAGATGGTGTTTCTTAATCCGCAGACAACGAGAACGTGCGGAGATGTCTCTCTTTTCTGTCTCTAACCTCATTAAAGTCGCCTTTGTTGTTCTTTGAGTATCAATACATGAAATCTCATCACCTCTGGATCCTTTTAACAAACACACAGGGCTGCAGAGACGCCGACGGGCTCCACTCAGGGATGTTCTTCATGTCGTCGTCCCTCTGAGCTGCTTCAAACCACTGAGCCCAAGTTTCTGTCTCCATCTCCAGAGTTTTAGTCTGATTCCTGCAACAACTCAGATCCTGTGGGAGGATTTAAATCGTTTCACAGCTTCTTCACCCCGACTCGCCTCAGTTAGAGTTTTTTCATGAAACCTCTCCATTACTCTGCAGATACAGTCCAATGACGGCGACAGAGGGAGCATGACGGAGCGAAACAGAGAGAGAGGGAGAGCAAAAATAGACAGAGGAGTCGGAGGAAGATGGAGACAGAAAAGAGGACAACATTTGTACAAATTCAACCAGGATTTCAGCAGGTTTCTTCAATCCTGGTTATGAAGCTAAATATTCCAACAGCATCATGGAATCCAAACACATCCCTCAGCTCACAGCCGATATTTAAAAACTGCACTCTCACTAAATTTAGGTTTCAAAAATAAAAACTGAAGTTTGCCTTCAAACTGACAAACCTGCAGGAGAGCGAAACAGACTGGAGACGTGTGTCTTTATTTCCCTCTGCAAGAATCTGCACATACAGATACACAGCAGAACTGACAAACAAATAACACTGTGTACAGCCAGAGGCAAGCTGCACACACACACACACACACACACACACACACACACACACACTCACACTTGCTACTATAATATCCAGTTCTATCAGGTTAGAGCAGGAATCAGATAATGACTTCTATCAAACAGCCCTCCAGAGTCTAATAAAACCTCCCTGTCTTCCTCCACAAGTAGCTTAAAGTGTGTGTGGGTGTGTGTGAGAGTGTGTGCATGTGTGTATGAGCATGTGTGTTCGTGTAAGTGTGTGTGGGTGAACCTGTGTCTGTGTGTGTGTGCAGAAATAAACTGTCAGTGGAACAAAGCTCATGTAGGAGAATTTGTAGCAGCATAAAATTTAGTGGATTTTGTGTCGACTTGTACGTTTGTGTGTGTGTGTGTGTGTGTGTGTGTGTGTGTGTGTGTGTGTGTGTGTGTGTGTGTGTGTGTGTGTGTGTG
>JAQMCX010000033.1:1689681-1710118 GCA_029814765.1 Acanthurus leucopareius
ACACACACACACACACACACCCACACACACACACACACACACACACACACACACACACACACACACACACACTCTGCTCAGTGTCCTGGGTTTGAACCAGGTTTGGTCCTGACTCAGCCGGCTGTCCTTCACCGTCCTGCTGAGACCAAACATGACAAGAAGCAGGTCCATCTGTCTGAGGAACGTAACCTGAGTTCAACCTGCAGAGATGCAGACGGAGTGATGAAGAAAACTGACATCCTCACAGGTTTGGAGGTGAAAAAAAAGAGTTTACATTTTTAAAAAAGTTATTATTAGATTGTGTTGGTGTGATGAGAAATCACTGGCAGAAAACACACGGTGAAGGTTTGCACGTCGTCTCTCAGCTGGTGATTTCAGGTGAACTGAAGTGCAGATGTGGAGGTTCAAACACAGCAGCTGTTTCTCACTCTGAACCAAATGAAGGATGGAGATGTTGCAAACATCCAGATGTGTCTGTGGGCCGAGGTCAAGACGTCAAACTCTGAAACAGTTCCTGCTCTTATTGTTTGCAGTTTTTTCTTTTCCTGCTCGAGTCGACTTCAACATCTGTAACGTTTCTGAAAACATGTGGCGTCCAAATAAATGACTCAGCACATTTTCATTCATGTTTGACCATTAATTTTTAAAGTATTTTATAATCCAGGATTCAAAACCTGTTTAACATCTTACTGACTTTATTTATACTGAAGGTGTGATGATGATGAGGAGGTTAAATGTCACGTACGAGTGAACTACATTCATTTTCATGCTAAACTTCTGATTTTCACACTGTGACGTTTTCACCTGTAAATCTCCAAATCAGGCCTCATTTTAAAAGCATGAAGCCACGTGTTCGAGACAAGGAAGCTGCCAGAAGTCATTCAGGTGTGACACTGCTAATAACTCAACACAAAGTTCTTTTGAAAGCTATCTGCACCAGCCGTCCCCAGAAAAAAAGGCAGAAAGGAACCAAAAATGACACCACTCGGCTTCAAAGAATGACCTTAAGATAAAACTTCATGAGCGGTTTGTGTCTATTTCCTGCTGTCAGAAAGCACAAAGTCCTATTTCACCCTCAGTTTCAAAAGAGTGAACTTCTATTAAGTCATATGAGGATTTTGGAGGAGCCATTAGCTGCGTTATCTGGTCCACTGTGAGGCCGATTCAAGTGGAAAGAGGAAACGCTTTGTAGTCTCAGACTGGAAAAAGGCACTTTGCATTTATCAACAGAGCCGAACTGGATGGACGATTTATCAGCATCAACAACAACTACAAACGCTCCTCTAGTCTTAAAACTTAAAGTTTAAGCATTTGGTGTCTGCTCTTCAGATTACACAGGGAGCAAAACTTCCCGTCACCTCGTCCGTCTGTGGGAATTCTGACTTTCAAAGTTTCACATTGAGTTTTTTTTTGAATGTCACAAAAAATACTGGAGATTAAATACAAAAATCCTGTTTTGCTGTTTGCTTGAGAGAAACTTCTCTGATATCTCGCCTCCACTGATGGAAACTGGGTTTGAACGACTTTCAAGCAGCAGCCAAACACAATATTTGTCAGCATCTTATGAGCCGGTCGACACCAGCAGCCTCAGACGTCACTTACAGCTGCTGGTCGCTCATATTTGCCTGAACGAGCAGCGGCAGCAGCTGGTGAATCCAGGAATCTGTCCAGAACCCAGTCCTCCACTCTGAGAGCACATCAGGGTTCGTATTCTCGCATTTTAGCCTTTTCAGACTGTGAAGTCGAGTAACAAGCATCGCTGCTCTGCTCTGCTGCTGGAAACGCCTCAAAATCCAAACATCAACATGAGGAGACTTTTATTTCCCAGCAGACAGTGAAGATGTTTGAACAAGTTTCAGACATGAACCTGCATCCTGCTGTGCACATCAACATCATTTACCATGTTAATCTTCTGAGCTTCACCTTCTGTCTCAAACTGCGACAGGACTCATGTGCAAAGAACAAACACTGCAGTCGTCTATTAAAATGTTAATTCATTTTTCTGCGTAAGTTTGACGGACGTCAGTGTGATGCTGTTAGCGCCGCGTTAAAGGCTCAGAGTCATTAAAAAAACCAGGAGCACTTTCACAAACTGACTGACACAAAGATGGAGGAAGTCGTGGTGTGTTACAGGGATGAGAGGTGCTCAGCTGACTGACTGTGTCCTCCACACTCTGCAGAGACTTGAGGGGAATTTGGATTTTGTCTGAGGCTCTTTGAAACTGAACATCTCTGACATTAATCACATCAATTATGGGAAATATTAAACAGATGACTGAGATTCTATTCAAGCCCGTCCTGCCATCATCCTCTCTCTTCCATCCACCACCTTTATTTCCTTTTTCCTCTGTGTTTTTCTGACACAATTACTCCCACACTCATCCTTCTCTCCTCTTTTCCATCCCTCTTTCCTTCCTCCATCCCACCATAAGAGCAGCAGATTCGGTTTTCATAACCTCACACTCGAGCTGCTCGGCCTTTCATCCGGTTAATTGTGTAGAGAGGGATTACCCGGCATCGGCTGGCGTGGTCGCCCCCGGGTGTCAGGGTGGAGCGTAGCACGCCTGACCGCTCGCCCTCTCTGCACACACACACACACACACACACACACACACACACGTTCAAGGTGATAACACATGTTTTTACATGAACGTTTCAGGCCGACTCTCTGCAGCTGGAATGATGGAGGCGAGGAGGAGGCGGCTCTGATCTGCAGCAGCAGACCCCGAGCCTCCGGGCCTCATCAATTTTAAATATTAAATTCAATATTAAATGCATGCTTCCTTCCCCAAACTTAATAATTGAAGAAAAAAGAAAAAAGAAAAGATTCCTGGTTAGTTTTTACATTAATCGCTGTGATGATCTCACTTTTTTAAAATATCACTGCAGAGTCACTCAGTCCAGTCACAGTCCTGCTGGTCATGAAAGCAAGAATTCAATAAATCTGAGGGATGAAATTATTAGTGGAATCTAAAAATAAACCTCAATAATTTTGATAATTGACACCAAATTTGATTTGATCTTTAATGAGTCATTTTCCTGCTGAAAGCTTTGCTATGGCGACTCTTTTTCAAACGCTGCTGCTTTCTGTCGGTTTTTAAATCCGTTCAAACTGCAGATTTTTATGTGTAGTTTCTGTTTTTTTGGTTGAATAACAAAACATGAAGATGTCATCTGTGAAATCTTTACTGGATGTATTTTACATCTTGAAACACAAAACCGTTAGTCATTAAAAAAGTTGGAACATCAATCATAAAAACATCTGGTGGTTGCAGATCTCAAAAGCTGAATGTAAAGAGCTTTAAATTGTTGCTTAGCAGCCTGTTTCTGTTGCACCGCAGCGACATTACTGTTATCAGAAAACCCGTCTGGGACCAGCAGCTCTTCTCGCTCCGAACACTGAACTGAAGGCTGTTTTTCCAGTCCTGAGACTTGCATCACCCCTCTGGTTCCTGCTCGGCAGAGCAGCTGTTACGCTCAAAGCTCTCGTGTCTCTGCCGGCCTTGAAATGTTTAACATCCACAGCTTCTATTAGTAAAGGAAGGCAGAGTGTTTCTGATTCTGAACCAGTGTTTTAATATACAAACACAGCCTGAGTCTGCAGCCTCCCACAGCACAGCTCATTAAGGAAGCAAGAGAGGAGGCCTTGTGTGTGTGTGTGTGTGTGTCTGTGTGTGTGTGTGAGGAAGCAGTGTTGAAGAAGTGGGAGTTTTTGCACTAACCAGGCCTTGAGTGTATTACACACACATGCAAAGACACACAGAGCGAAGTACACACCCCCTCCCTGCCTCACCCCTTATCCAATCACACTTAAGCGTGGTGATGTTGTCCATTAGCATTGACTGGCTTTGCTGATGCTAGCAGAAAAATGGTGGAAGCTCTTGCACACACACACACACGCACGCACACACACACACACACACACACACAGACACACAAACGATGCCCTCACTTTCTACCCTTGAGAGGTTCATTAGCAGATCACAGTGGAAGACGACAACATACAGGGACAGACGAGTGTTGGAGGTGTGTGTGTGGCTGATTTCACTGATTGCACATCTCATTTTGATTGTGTGCAGCAGAAGAAGAAGAACTGCAGTCCTTTACAGCAGGAAGCAGCACTGCAAAGCTATTTATTTTTTTGATTAACCATTTCCTTTATTACACGAAGCTGCACTGTCAAGGCAACTTGACTCTTAAAAAGACCCCAAACTAAGAATCCAGAAATAGAGGTGAGTTCAGTGCCAACGCCTTAAAACTGTACTCACATACAGTAACTTCCAGCTCAGTTCCTCCTGAATGTTTTCAGCTGAATAGATAAAACCCTCTACAGTTGAGACAAACTCTGCATCTGATTCTTTCATGACTGCACTTCTTTGCATTCCCATTGAATTATGAACCATTGTGCAGTTTTCCTTTAAACCCTTTGGACTCAGTGACCTGTTATTCAGACTGGATTTCCTCTCAGTGCCACCAGAAACCCCAGCAAACCCTCCACCAGCGACGCAGTCCTCTGCATTAAAGGCTGCTTCCCTGCGACGTGTAAACACTTTGACTGCAATCAGGAGCTCCGGCGGCTCAGTTCTGAGGCTCATTTCCTGTTTCAGCTCCACTCCGGCCATTTATTTCCCTCCTTGCTGCTCAGAAATGGGCTTAAAGCGGCACACAATGCAGCGAGTAACAGTGCAGGCAGACACTGGAGGGAAACTTTCTGCATAATACACTTACACGCTATAATGTACTTGGACACACACAAACACACACCGCTAACAGTGCAGAGAAACACCCTGCTGTTTGAATGACGCTTGTGTTTGCCGTCCCTTTGTTCTGTCAGCGCTGCTGTTGTGTGTTGACATGGACAGAAACAGGTGTGTGTGTGTGTGAGAACAACTTGATTATTTGCATCCTTGCATTTTCTCTCACACATAATTTGTTGCAAGCGTGTGCGTCGCATTTGTGCACAGTCACATCCGAGTGCATGCGGTTGTGTGTTGCCATGGCGACGCAGCAGAGTCATCGCTGTGTCTGCTTGTGGCGATGTTAATTTAACTAATATGGCTGAATGGAGACACACAACCGGCTTACTGATGAGGGAGGAGAGGACCAGCGAGGAGGCATCCGAATGCAGCAACAGGGAGCAAGAAAGGCAGGGAGGGGGGTTCAAGGGAGGAGGAAAGACAGGGAGGAAGGACGGAAGGGAGGAAGGACAGAAGGAAGGAAGGACAGAGGGAAGGAAGGACAGAGGGAAGGAAGGGCAGAAGGAAGGAAGGACGGAAGGGAGGAAGGACAGAGGGAAGGAAGGGATGATCAAGAAAGCAAAGAAGAAGACAGAATCCAGGCTGCAGAACGAGGCGACAAACAGACCAATAATCACCGACTGTGTGAAGGAAGTTGCTTTGCTTCAGAGTCTGAAAAGTGGAGCCAATGCACAAAAACCTTAAACCTCCATACTGTCTCACAGCCAGCAGGGGGCGACTCGCACGGTATTAAAAGAAGTTCAAAGTATGTATGCTAATGAGAAAAGGACGCCTCTTTCATTTGATACATGGTATCATTTGTTGCTTTAAAATCTTTTCAATACAACGTGACTTTTTATTTTGAATTATGATCCATTTAGTGTTAAAAGCACGAAAAGCTTTCAGTCACGTTCTGAGTTAGAAGTCTCCACTCAGACGCAGTGAGAGGCAGGATGGGCTTTGCTACTGAGATTACTTTAACACTTAGCTTCAAAGCTTACATTCAATTATAAATGGCTACATGCTACCGTGAACTCACATACATGCTTGGCCGCCGTTGACGTGGCTGGCTGAGCCGGGTTAGGGTTCGCTTCGCCCGCCGTCGATCTGAAAACAGCTTGAGGCTAAAAGCTTTTTCATGGAACTTTTAAAAAAAGACTCAGGAAAGTGGCAGTGAAAGCATAAGTAAATGCTAAAATTACCATCATCTCCTGTGCTAAATGACAGTGTAGTGACAATGTAAGAGCAAGCAGCAGTTAAGCGGCCCTCAGCCTGCAGCCGCTTGATGTATAATAGCTGTGATGTGTTATGAAGCTCTCTAAGCATTCATTAGGCCTTCATGCATCCACAGTTTTTGCAATTATTGTTGACCTTTAAGAGGAGGGATTGATTCTCCGAACAACGCACGCAGCTCTGCTGCTCCAGAGGCAGAACACATCTGTTATCACACACACACACGCACACACACACACACACACACACACACACACACACGAGCACACACATGCTTACAACACACACACGTGCACAAATCCTCCCAGAGGCTGCTTCTATGTTTCTGTCACAAAATATCAACCCGATGATCCAGAAACTAATTTTGTTGGAGGAACAATCGTGAGAACGATTAGAAAGTTACAGAAGAAAGGAAACAAAACAGGAGAGGACAGAGGGGAGGAAAGAAGGAAGGATGCAAGGAAGGACAGAGGGAAGGATGGAAGGAAGCTTAACAGTAAAATTAATTAAATTTTAAACTAACTTTAGCAGACAAACAGCTATAAAATAAAACAACCACACACAGTTAAGTTGGAAAGTCAAACATATAAAGTTTTTAATGTAAAACAGGTGTGGATGGATGCAAACATCATGTTTATAGGAAAGTCAGACCTCAGAAACCTCAATGCTTCAAGTGGAATCTAAAAAAGAAAGAAAGGAACGTAGGAAGGATGAATGAAAGGCTTCACTGTTAATCTCTAAATGACTTAAACAAAGCAAAAAAAAAAGAAAAAGAAAAAAACAGATTCACTGTTTTCAAACTGTCCTGCAGTAAAAACGTGTGAACAGGTGAATTAAATATTGTAAAAAGTCGTCCTGTGTCATGTGACTGGGAGAGAGCAATGCTCCCTATATGTGCCTCCTCCTCCTCCTCCTCCTCCTCCTCCTCCTTCTCCTCCTCCTCCATCTCCTCCTCCTCCTCCTCCTAATTCCCTTCATCCCAGTGTGACCAGGACCATCACCATGGCAACAGGCCAAACAGTGAGGCGGTTTGGGTTCAAGCATCAATCAGCTCAATTTATCATCTGATTCATCTGCTCGGCTTCACGGCCTCATGATGGAGGACCAGACCTCAGAGAGACAGACAGGAGAGACAGACAGGAGAGACAGACAGGAGAGAGAGACAGACAGAGAGAGATAGACAGGAGAGACAAACAGGAGAGAGAGACAGAGAGAGAGACAGACAGGAAAGGGAACAATAACACAATCAAGAAAGATGGTGACAACAAAATAGAGAGAATAGTGAGACAGAAGAAGAAGCTTCTGTCTCGTTTCCTCAGCTGTTTTTCTGTCTCTCCCTCTTTTGTCTCTTTCCGTCTCCCTCCCGTCTCTCCTGTCTGTCTCCTGTCTGTCTCTCCTGTCTCTCTCTCCCTCTTTTGCTGCTTTTCTCTTTTACTTTTTGTCAGTATCCTTTGTTAATCTCATGTGTGCTCCTGTCTGTCCTCTCGTTCGTCACCTCGTCTCCGTCCTCTCGTCTCCTGCTGAGGGGAGACTTCGGCTGATGAGCTCTGACTGGTTTCTGTGCTGATTATGAATCCTGCTCCGACACTTTGGCTACTTTTGATGAAGTTCTGTGTTTCGTGTTTCGTGCTCCGGTGCAGAGTGTCACGCTGTGTGCTCAGGTGTGTGTGTGTGTGTGTGTGTGTGTGTGTGTGTGTGGCCGGCTCCTCGTGAGCCAGGTTTTGATAGATTGTTCTGGACATCCATCTAATGACTCGCTTAGGTTTCCTCCTGCTAGCGAGGCCTGTCACTTCCTCTAAGCGAGGCCTGTGATTGGCCGGGACACGGCCTGGCCGCCTGCTGCATCCTGTGCGTGATGAACCTGCAGCTCAGCTTCTCGTCACGCTGACATATTCAGGTTCCTTGACTCAAAAATAAGGTCCTATTCTGGACGGACGAGAAAAAAACAAGCTCATCTAATTAAAAGTTTTCCCATAATGCCACCTGTGCCAGAGAGGCTTCTGATGCTTAAAACGCTTCAGCCGTTACTGGCAAGAACGCAAGTCTGTGCTCCAATCCAATATCACCCCATTAATCTATTAAAAAACAGAATTATGCCGCTCAGAAGAAGGATCCTGCTCACCTTTATACAATTTAACAGAGTTTTTATTGAACAAATATCAGATATGATCCAGACTGAGGAGGATTTTTTTTATTCAAACATCTTGAATCGAATGATAAACGTCATTAACATTCTCTGAATCTAAAGGTGCAATACAGTTTAATCTGCATGTCTATGAATTAACCAATGAAATCGTACTGAGCATTTAACTGTCCAATCAGCTTGCAGCCATGTTTCTGTGTCTGGTAACTGAAAACACATATTCATACATGTAACAGATTATTCTTGTATTTGTTGTTTTCGTGGAAAACGCAGTCGCAGGTTTTAGTTCGTGTTGCAGCTTCGATCCTTCGATCCTTTCAGCTCTGATCATTACAGTCTAACTCTGTGTGTTAAAGAGACTCAGTCCTTCACTTACTGAAACAATCAGATTCATAACACACGTAACAATGCAGGAAAAGTGTTGGAGCATGTTTCCTCAGAGGCGTGTTGCCTCATCAGCGTCCTGGTTTCACTCTGGATCCTGGGTTTTGGGTGAAAGGTTCCCTGTGGAGTTCCCTTGTTGTTGAATGCACTTTCCTCTCTGAACACTGATGATTTTAAAGCCGGCGTTATTTTCCCAGTTTGGTTTGGACGAAGGAAGCCGCTCAGAGGCCCGAACTCGACTCTGCAATCAGACCTCATCATCCAGCTTGGATGTTGGCGCTCGCCGACGCTCTGGTGTCTGAGCGGGGAGCGAATCCCTGCAGCAGCTTCAACATCAGGTGGAGAGCCTGGAACCAGCGCGGCCAAGAGTGAAGCTGCCGGAGCAGATTTTCATGGACTTGATCGTTTTCCCGCTCGGTTGCCAGGATGTGGTTTGTTTGGCCAGGTTGGGGCTCAGAGCGCCCTCTCACCGCCTCCCCCTCTCTGCCTCTGTTTTATTAGTCTGCAGGTCTATAAAGCAGAAGGAGAGAAGACAGGAAAACATGCTGACACTCGATGTTCTCTGCCGTTTCACTGCCCTAAAATACACACCGAGGGCTAAAAACGGAGCGGGACTCTGCCAAGAGAGAGGGGGGATGATCTTTAAACACACCGAGTCTGATCTGGGTTATATGGCCTCCGCTGTGCTCCCTCGCTGTTTGTCCTTCTGCTTAACGGTGAGGAATTAAGTAATGTTGGCACAGAGTTTGTGAGCCGCTTTCAAAGTTGGAAAATTAGGTTTGAGGTTTGGACGGGAAGCAGGACGATGCGAGAGAAAGCACTCTGAGGTTTTGGCATTCGCCTCATGTCAGCTGCACTAAAATTGATACAGAGCAATATCACAATGGAGTCTGAACTCTGAAGAAGAAGCTGAAAGTAAACAGAGAAACGTAAAGCTATGAGGGAAACATCAAGTCACCAAACCTCCTCCAGGAGCAACACCGACCCTGAAACTGAACTCTGAACCTCTAAACATTTTTATGTCTTATTAATATTCATTGTTAGGGGTTGAATAAACCCGACTTCACTGATTACATCCCAGCAGAGCCCTTAAAGGTGATCACTGAAGAAAAAATAACAAACATTTAAAGAAGCAACAGAGTTTACTGGAAAAGATCAAGATAAAATCAGCTCCTGTCTCCTTGTTGGCCTCTGTTTTCTATAACTGTACGTGTTTTTTCAGGTTTATTTTACCCGATGAGCCTCATGAGCGCCGAGCGAGAGCTCTTTATCTCGTTCAGAGTGAAAAGGTTTGCAAATGTTTCCATCCACGCTGGAAGCAGATGCCCATTTATCCTCGAACCCGGACAAAAGAGCCTGTATTTTTCCTTGTGCTTTTCAGAGTAAAAGATGAGAGAAACAATGAGAAAACCCATTACGGCACTGATGCGTCTGGGACAAAGGTTGGTGAGAAAGAGGGCCGAGGCTTTTTGTTCCCGCTTCTTCAACCTGTTGATGACGCCGTCATTTAAAAAATTTAGTTTTTGATCAGTTATATCACGAGTTAAAGGTCACTGTTAACCCTCCATACACTCTCATCCTCACAATGTCCCATTCATCCCCGCTCGCTCTGAGAGCACACCGGCCTAACTGCTGCTCGAGCACGCCGGATGATTACGCCGCATTATTTCGCGGCTTCAAAGGCTTTTATAAAGAGCACTGGAGATTCAAATGAGAGACGGCGCGCACCTTCAAAGCCTTTAATCATAGTTTGCACCACGCACCCGGTTCTTTCCACTTTCTCGTGGTTCTTAATGGAAATGAAATGGAACACGGTAAAGTGTGACCTTTGTGAGGACCCGCCGGAGTCGAGGCGAAGTCCGCTCCAGGTTACAGCCGACCAATCAGAGGAGCTGCTCGCCGCTGTAATTGTGGATGTTCAATCGCATGTAGATAACTGGCATGTTTGAAACGAAGGAGTCTTCAAAGTGAGCCCCTCGAAGCCTCTGAGAAGTTAATTACAGAACTTCTGCTCTGCACGCACGAACTTACAGCTGCTGCGTGTGTGTGAGTGTGTGTGTGTGTGTGAGTGTGTGAGTGTCATTATGTGGGAGTCCGTGCTGGAAATGTGATATGATGATGTATTGTTCCCACGTATGGAAATTAGCTTGTTAGCTTGTTAGGCCGACAGACTGAAGAGCTGAGAGTGGGTGCACAAGTGTGTGTGCGCGCATGCATATATGTGTGTGTGTGTGTGTGTGTGTGTGTGTCTGTGTCTGCCTGTGTGTGTGTGTGTGGGCAGGACTCAGGCTAATTTCAGGAACACGTTTCCGACTCCGGTTCATTCACCTGTGCATTAAAGTTTCGTCCTCGATTGTAAAAACTGTTGATTTTTGAATCGGTGGTTCAGAGAAAAGTTGTCGTGTGTTTCCAGGAGATGAAAGTGAGTCTGTGGTTCATAAACATGTGCGTGTGTTTGTGTGTGTATCTAAAGATTGTTTATTGTTAAAAAATAAAGTCTAATTTAAAACCCCTCATACATGAAAATTAAACATGTTTCGGGTTATTTGATCCGGTTCCTGCTGACATGTTGTTTCCAGCAGAGGAGCAGCACTGGTATCACTGGTATCACTGGTATCACTGGTATCACTCTCCCTCCACCGATTCGCTGCACCCCCGTCAGCAGTTCACAGCTTTACTTTCACATTAAGCTTTTTTAAATAAAAACCTTTAACAGTCACCGGTCTGATTTGATTCCAGGTTTGTGTTCTCTGACACATTTGGGACATTTTGTGAGTCTATTTGTGAGTTTAACTTCAGTGAAGTTTCATAGTTTCAGACAGAAAACTGCGGCCGCAGGTCACAGCACTGTTTTTCATTTTACTTCTTCTGAAAAAGTACTAAAGTTGTAACAGCGCAGATTTTTTTGCCATCTGGGGAAGTTCTGCTGATCGCTTTCTTTGTGGATGTTCTCTTCAAACTTTCGGAGAGTTTGTTATTTATGGAGATTATTTGTGCTTTTTTCCATTTGTTCTTTTCACTTCGAGACAAAATATTGTGAGTAAGAAGAAGCGGCAGCAGGTGTGGGCCGTATGAAGTCCTCCATTACTGCTGATGCTCTTTTATATAAATACATTGTGATTCAGTAAACTTATGGAAAAACTATTTAAAAATTGATCCTGGTTAAAATCTTTAGTGTCGCATTGTTGCTTTGTCGTTCACAGATGCATTTTGTCTTAAAGTTTGTAGATTTATTTGAAGCTTCTCTCTCTGGATGATGCTTAAGTGTTAGCATGCAGCAGCAGGGCTGATGGTGCAAATAAAGATGATTCTGTGTCTGTGTTTTCGTTATATAACGGCTCTGATGACCAAAATGAAAGTGTGATACTCATTAAATCTGAGCTCAGTTTTATTCTTAGCAGGACTGCACATTTAAATAACAGTGTTGGGACAGAAGAAGAAGAAGCTGCACAACCTGAACTCTGCAAACTCTGACTCATCACACTGTTACTCCGACTGAAAGAGCAGCTTCATGACTTAAACTCCTGTCTGGTTCGATCTCATGAAGTTTTACACTTTCAGTTTCAAGGCAATAACAACTAAAAGGTGCAGACGTGTAAAAACACACAGTGAATATGCAGTACATGCACATCTGCAAACACCTGGAGCTCATTAGCTCAGCACCACCTCATCATTAAAGAGACATCCTGATACAGACACTGTCTCTTCCTGTCCATCACTTCCTGTCTGCTGCTCACACAGACTCAACCTCTGGAATTAAGAGAAATAATGACAAACTGCGAAGCAGAGGAATGAGATTTCAAAGTGGATCTGACTTCAAATCAAAGGGAGAGAGGAGACAAGGAGGAAGAAGAAAAGAGGAAGTGATGAGAGAGACTTATGAGGTTTCTTAAGGTTTCTGCAGATTTCATGAAGAGGAGTTTAAGAGACTTTTCAATGCAGCCTGGAGTCGAGCTTAAGACCAATTTATAGAGCAAAATAAAAGAAGAAAAAGCTCTCGGCTGCGGCCGCTTTCCGAGCGAACAGGTAATTAAAGCTGGGAGGCGATAAATGGGCAGAATAACAGAGAGGACGGCAGGTTAACCCTCGGGCGACCGGCTCAGGTCAGATCTGACTCCGGGAATATAATTGTCTTATTATCTAAAAAGAAAGTTTGAGATCTTTCTCAAATTTCTTCACTGTGTTAATGGACCTGTACTTAATAAATCCATGTTTCATCCCAGGCTCCTTAATTCAGACGTGAGCTGATGACAAATCATCTCAGGTTAAATTAATGACCACCGGCAACAGTTCAGCCGTGGAAATCTATTACATTTCAGGCCAAAACATGATGGATTCTTCCGACTCTTCGCCAACACGAAATAAAACTCACACTAATGAAAAGAGAAATGTAATTTTCTCCATGTCGGCTGTTTAGGAATCAAAATCAAGTTTGTCATGACCTGAAGTTTTTGTCAGTTTGATGATTAATTTTCAAACTGTTGATCAGATGTTGAACATCACCTGAAACTTCACTGACTCGCAGGCTGATTTCAGGAGGTTTGAAGGATCCATCAGACTTTAAGAACGTTTAGTCAAGCTGATGTTTCAGTTCGTTTGGAGACGAAGAGAAACTCAGCACACCTGAGTCCCAACCGGAGCCTCTATCACACCCATTTCATTTAACAGTGAGAGCTCTTTGTGAGGTGTTTTCTCAGACTGGTAATTTACAACCACACACACACACACACACACACACACACACACAGATCCTCTTAATTTTGTTGCATCCAGCCAACATGAGACTCCCCGCGCTCGGCGGCTGTGTTCCAATGTAATTATTTTTTTAATAGTTTTGTTTTATCGCAGCTGTCTGGTAAAAGGTTAACCTTTAATAAATAAATGATTAATGGTTCCTCTCCTTCGCTCTCCCTCTCGCTCTGTTTATAAACCAACCTCGCTCGGCCCTCTCAGCTCAGGAAGCAGCACGTTTCTCTCAAACTCGTCTCCGTGTGATGAGACGCGACAGTCGCTCGGGAACGAGGAGGCGAGCGAAGTGTTCGCCGGAGCTTCAGAGGTAACAGAGAACAGAGAGAGAAAACCCCTCCGTCTCTCAGAGCTCTGCGAGGCTCTTCTCCGTAATTGGGGTTTTCTGCAGTAATCCAGCTCTGATGGCGACTTATCCTTCACGGAACAAGCAGCAGCCATCTTGTTAATGAGAGGCCATGCTGCAGCTCTGACACCCAGGTGAGCCTTTTCAGGCACAGCGGTTTTAATGACACCGCGAGCCCTCACCTCCAGCTCCGACCTCACAAGCATCTTTCATATTTTTAATAACTTCTGGTCTCTGCTGTGTCATTTTAAATCTTTGGCGGCGTTTTAAGCCGTAAACACATAAACAAAATAAACATTCAGAGGGTTCGTTCTGAATCGCTTGCATGAGTGATGGTTTAATAATGAGGTTTAAAACGTTCCGCGGTCATAAAACTTGACTTCCTGCATAAATAACTGTGAAATATTCCTCTGAAAAATCTCCCAAAAGTGCAGCAGCATTGTTTTTTTTTTCCACCAGCACGCTGGGGTTCAGAGAGAAGCATAAGAGAAAAAGATTGCAGAGATTACTAAAAAACAAGACCTTCTCCTGGCTCTCATTGACCGAGCTATTCAAGAAAATGCCCGCCGTCATTTTCTGAATAGCAGTTAGTGGAATCTGGAGAACTACTTCAAAATCAGGAGAGCAGCAAAATACCCGACTCAGCCGGTGATTTAACGGTGCCATAAAATGGGTTTCAGATCGTTATTTTCCTTTGTGGTTCATGCATGAAACTGGATTTGGAGGAAAGACAGAATGGAAGAGAAAGTTTTGCATGAAAAAGGAGAAAACGTCTCACATGTGACAGAAATCACCAGCTTCTCTGCAGCTGAAGACCAGAAGATGCTCACTGACTTCAGCAGGAAACTAAAGAGGAGACTGAATGACGACCAGCAGGACAGGAGACCCCCCCCCCACTTTGATGCCAACAGAGATATTAAGTACAAAAACTGAAACAAAGATGTTTTTAAAGGAAGCTGACAAGTTTTAATGGAGTGTTAACGTTAAAAACCGTCTCTGTCGATCCTGACGCATCAGACTGAAGGTCCACAGTTTGTGAGCATCAGTTTGATATTTTACACGCTGCGTTTAAACGATCTTTGTGATCATGTGACTCCACTGGGTTTGTGTTTCTGTAATCTCATTGGGTTTAGTTTCCATCCAGGCCGGGTTTCACCTCCCTGTCGGTGCCTCAAACAGAAACACGAGGTCCTTCACTCCCTCAGCTGATGTTCCTCTCTGACCTCTCAGTGTCTGTGGATGTGACAGAGTGTCTCCTGGTTTCTGGTTCCTTTCTCTTTTTCTCTGCTCTCTCTGATGGTTTTTCACTCATGTGACAGAGTTCAGTCCTCAGGCTGGCTCATTAGCTTTGATTCTATGCTTTTTATTGATCATTGATCGCTCACTGATCGCCGTCTGAAAGCCAAACTGCCCCTCAGGGATATTAAAGCTTCACTACATCTGAAGACCACATTTCCCATCAGCCCTTTCCCTCCCAATAGCGAACAGAGTGAAACATGATGAAAGCTGGTTTCTCTCTCCCTCCGTCAGAGACGCTGACTCATCAGTTTTTAACTAACTGTGTTAAAAGCTCATTAATCCACCTGATTTCCAAAAATATTCAGCCATTTGTGTGAAATTCCTTCATCGGTTCTGAGAGAGAACGAGTTTAATGATCCTGTTTCATAAAAGACTTTTGTGTGAATACAGAAACAAGAAAAAAAGAAAAGAATGAGACGTGATGACTGACAGCGAGGAAAAAAAAGGAATGTAAAAAAAGATTAAAAAAAGACAGTTGAAAGGCAGAATATGATAACACACACACACACACACACTCATATAAACACACACACACACAAAAACACACACACAGGGATTAGCAGACTGATAATTGATAAAAGACCTGATGAAGCCTGAGCATTAAATGCCACACACACACACACACACACAAGCACAAACACTGAAAGTACACAGTAAGTGCTAATCCACTTCTACTCGCTCTGTGTGTGTGTGTAGGTGTGTGTGAGTGAGTGTGTGAGTGAGTGTGTGAGTGTGTGAGTGTGTGAGTGTGTTCACTTGCAGTCTCATGAAAACGTACGTGCTTTTAATTCTCCAGGCTTGATGATCACAGCTTCCTTCTCTCAGGAGAAATAAATCATCACTGTGGAAATCTTCTGTGCAGAATGCTGCCTACACACACACACACACACACACACACACACACACACACACACACACACTCAAGCAGTTTTTGAAATTAGCTCTGAGATAAATTTGTTTCTCACGATTCTCTGCTGCTTCTAGTGATTGCAAAGCAAATCTCATCACCACATTTTTAAAGCCTGATTGTGATGCGAAGTTTCATAAATGCAACAAAAAAAGGAAACTGAAGAACAAAAACTGACAGAAGAATCTGAGGATCAAAGAAACAGAGAAGAGATGCACAAACAAAGGAGATGAAGGATGAAGGAGAGGATGATGGAGAGAAGAGAAGACTGGAGGAATGAAGGGATGATGGAGTGAAAGGATTTTGTGACTCAAAGTGTTTGAACAGCAGCTGCAGAGTCGAACACAACCTCAGTTTCTTCAGCAGCCGAGCTCAACTCTCATCTGCAGCCGAGTTTCCTTCAGGCTGTGTGTGTGTGTGTGTGTGTGTGTGTGTGTGTGAGATACAGACTGATATGATTTTCTGTTCTCACTGTGTAATTACAGCAGCATGAAGCTGCTCAGATGTTTCTCCTGATGGTGGCAGAAGAACAAACCTGATCCACAACTTCAGAGTGAAGAACTGAGGAGAAAACTGACGACATTAATGTCCGTCAGCAGATTCAGCGTGAAGCCTCCGAAACTAATGCATTTCTCACACCTGCATAATTTTCCAGGACCTTCCTTTATCTGCATTTAGCTGCACACTTTTATCGCTGACAGTCTGCAGAATTCAGCCCCTGTTCATCAGATTTCAGTCCTCCAAACATCTTCACATGTGAATGTTTTAAAGCTCCTGTATTTTATAATTAATCTTAAAAAAGGAAAAGAAAGTCTGTTGGCTGGTTGATCCTTCGCTTGTGGACTTTTTGCTGCATCAGACTTTTCAGCTGAAAACCTCACACATATTCTCCCCATAATGTTCTGTTCATTTAAATATATATCTAATTAATATGATATAATGAGAGTTGATGTGACTCACAGTCACAGCAGCGTGCAGAGTCGGACTCAAACAGTCACAAACACACTCTCATGACATTATGAGCAGGTGTCTCACTGTGTGTGTGTGTGTGTGTGTGTGTGTGAAATACCAGAACCTGCTGTGTGAGAGCATGTGACCCCCGCCGGCGGTAATAATATGTTTATATAACGTGTTCATGTTTTACCGTTAAATGGATTCACTGGACCAAAAACATGCAGGAAGAAAAAACAAGTTATTCCATCAAACACTGATCGTTAAATCCAGAAGATGCAGGTCAAATTCATCTGCAGAGATCAAGCTCGTTAGTTTTGCGGTTTTTTTCAGTGTACATCGAGAGTTTCTGCTGTTTATTTTCCTGATAAATTAAAGGCTTTTGGTTTGTAATGAAACTCGAATTTGTCTCTCTAATTAAAAGCCACTCGAGCTGCTTCATCCGCACAATAATCACTGCGATGTATCAAAGGCTGAATGTTTCTGCTCCTTAAAAAACGACTGACACATAAATTAGGTTTGTTTTCATGTCGACCACTTGACTTGTTTGAAAAGCTTGAACTCCAAAAGCTTGAAGGATTTCTCCATAAGCCTCAAAGAATCAGCTTCTTTGCAAATTTACATAAATTCTGATGATATCAGTGAGTCCACAGGGAGACTGAGACTCAATATACTTTTTTATTTTTATATGCAGGAAAAATGTCACATTTTCAGATTTAAGTTAAACCAAAATGTCATTACTTTATGAATGTTTGCTGCTCAAATGAACAGTTTCATGTGACGAACACAACATCAAATGTCTGTTTCCTTCTGATGATGAGCCTGTTAGTGTGGATCTTAACAGGAAGTGAGACAGAGACAGACAGGAAAGACAGGCAGAGAGAGTGCGACAGCGATGGACGACAGAGAGAGAGAACCAGAGGGAGGATGTCTCGTCCTAATCAGTCCTGTCAGCCTCTCCTGCCTTTTCATCCAGATAATGCACCTCCGTCCAAGGTGAAGACATCACCTCTGACGATCCCCACACTCGCTGCCAGATTAATTTCTGCAGACTATCCCTTTAAGTGCCACCGCCCCCTCGGCATTAATCCAGCCTAAAATCAAGAGACGGTGTCTTTTTAAATGCCCCTCAGTAAACACGGCCGTCAGCGAGGCGTGTGAAGGGTGAGGACTCCGGAGCGATGCTCCAGTCTCCCAAACGCCACATAAATCGCCAGCATCCTTCAAGGCGTCGTGGCCGAGGAAGCGTCGATTGGCTTGTTAAAGAGTCGAAATGGCACTTTTGTTTCACGCTGAAAGTCGTTGTTTGCACATTCTGGAGGTTGTTAGTGGAAATGAGAATGACTGGATGCTCTCAGAAACGCCGCTGAAAGTGTTGTCAGTTTATCCGGCTGCTCAGTCACAAGGTCGACGGCTCGAACAGCCATCCAAGGTGATGGAGGCGAAGGAGAAACACTCCTCTACAATTATCTCTGAGGCGCGCTCGAGAAAGGTATCGAACCCGGAGCTGCTGCATGAAGGACTGGATTACACTGCACAAAATATTAACACGATTAAACTTAAGAGGAAACCACTTTTACACAGAATTCAATCAACCGAGGGTCAATAATGGAGGTTTAGTGTGTTTTTGCCCATTAACGACCTCACAGCGACCGTTTTCCACAACATCTCATCAGCTCCTGGATCGACCTTCTACCTGCCACAGAGCCTCTGCTCTTTTCATTTACCTCCATTTTACACAGCAACTGCTGAACTGCAGGACAACACAACGTCTCAGTCAAAGAAATAAACAGTAAAACATTAAAATGTTCCTTTTTGATTTCTGTTGGTCCGACTGATCAATAAACTCCTTTTTTCACCACCTCAAAGTTTTCCTTTCGTTTCTTCTCGGTTCAGAAATCCAAATTTCCTCATCAGAGCAAAAGCTCATCTTTGTGTTGGAGCATCAATCAGGAAACGGTGATTAAACGGTGCCAAGTTGTGTTTCCATGTGATGATGATGTAACCGACAAAAAAACATACACTGTGAATTAATTTGCATTTTGATGAATCAGCCTTCAAAACCAATAAAGGTTAAAAGTGAATCTATAATCCAAATAATTAGTGAATTAAATTCAAAAACGTTTTCTTTACATCAGTGAAGTTAAAGTTTAATCAGATGCTCTCAGTCTAAGAAAGAACACGTTTAGCTAATTTAAAAAAAGAAAGAGAGGGATCAGTCGAAGGTTCATGAAACATAGATGAGCTTCGCCCAGCAGGGGGCCGATCCCATCAATTAGTTCATATTTGGCAATTTAACATTTTGGGATTAAAACTAGAAATTTCCCTTTTTTTCCTCCTCTGCTGCTCTGGTTGATATCCAACATGTTTTCTCTTTATGACAAGCAATTAGGACTTTTACTGTAAAAGAATTAGCAAATGGGGTCAGAGAAATCAATTTGAATAACACTCTCTCATGAAAAAAAGTGCCATTAAAATACCCAACATCCCTGAGCCCATAACAAGCGATCCACATGCATTATTCAACACGCTGAAGATGAGCGAGGCTCTTAACCTCTGGCTGCTGCAGCAGGACGGCTGCTCGCACTCCAAACACGAGTCCAGCAGGATGATCACTGACTGAAACCAGGAACATCTGCAACCTCAGCAGACATCTGAGCAGTGAGCGAAACATCAAGTCTGAAGGTAAAATGTTCTCTGATCTCATTAAAGAGCAGAGAAGATACGGAACGAGGAGGAAAGATTTAAAGCTTCTGAGCTCACAGATCAGCATCTGACGCCATGTTAGAAATATATTACATGGTGGAATCAGTGCTGGTCCAGGACTTTAGGCAGTTTTAGAGACCAACGCAGATGCAGGTATCTGCAGAAACTTAAAGGAGAGCAGAAGATGCAGAGCCTGCCGGCCTGTCTGAGGAGCTCTGGGGCTCAAACTCGGGTTAATCCTCTGTGATCCCGCTGCTTACTGCTGTCAGAGATGGAGGCATCTGGTGAGCTTTGAGGAGCTCCACACTGAGTCCATCTCCTAAGTCCAGTCACTGTCATCACTGCCACAAAAAGTCAGAGGCTCGTTGTTTTATATTTCAGCAGAGAACGGCAGTGGAAATCAAACAATTCAGTGTTTTTTTAATAAAATAAAAAAGCCACATATTTAAATTTCATCTGCTTCTCTCAGATCTGAGCACATGTGCACAGTTTTGAACCGGTGACTGTGTGTCTTTGTGCGATGCATAATGCAGAGAGACCGTGGGAGAGGCCTTTGAAACAACGAGACGAGGAGAAGACATCACGTCATGCTGGAAATGGATTCGCCTGCAACATCAAAGGACAGACAGACGGAGAGGGGAGGAAGAGAGAGAGCCTCCTCTCCTCTTTTCTCCTGCATTTATTCCCATCTTTTCATTTAATCATTCCTCTTTGCAATTCTGACTCACTGTTTGTCTTTCTCTCTCTCTCTCCATTTCCACTCCTCACTGCATGCTCGCTCGCCCACTCTCTCTTTCATACTCCAGTAATGTATCAATCTGCCATCCGTTCGTCTGCACCAATCAGATTAGAGTTTACATTCACTGAGGATGCTGCATGATGCGTGTCAGGTGCAGGGGTTGGGAGTGTGTGTGTGTGTGTGTGTGTGTGTGTGTGTGTGTCTGTCTGTGTGTGTCTCTGTGTGTGTGTGTCTGTGTCTGTGTGTG
>JAQMCX010000033.1:1719254-1739766 GCA_029814765.1 Acanthurus leucopareius
CTGCCTGCCTGCCTGCCTGCCTGCCTGCCTGCCTGCCTGCCTGCCTGCCTGCCTGCCTGCCTGTCTGTCTGTCTGTCCGTCTGTCTGTCTGTCTGCTGAGCTCTGAAGAGACCAGCTACAAGGATCTGCATCTTCATCATCTTCATCATCATGGTAAAGCTCCTCTTCAAGCGTCGGTGCCTTTTCAGAGGTAAATTTAGATCATTTGAAACTAAACCAAGAACATGTTCCTTCCATTCAACGGAGAAACCGACTGTTTCCAGAACGCAGAGCTCAAGACAAACAGTGACTCATCAGCTGTTCACATGAACATGTTCCATGTGCCGCCATCAGAGCGAAACACTGCGGACTCAAACACACAACCTGACCTTTTTTCTTTAGCTTAACCTCTCTGCTCCCAGTAAATGAAGTTAAAAAAGGGAAGTTTGATAAGAAGGCTGATGACATGTGGCCAGTTAAGTCTTTTAAGTTTTTATCTTTTATTAAGTTTGCTTAATCATCACAGATCAGAAAACAAGGCAGAAGTAAGGCAACACAGTGATTTTACTTCAGATTCATGAGACAAATCAGACAAACGGGTGAAAGAAGCAGAGAGGAAACATACAGACCGGTGGGACACGAAGCAGGAAGGAGCACAAACTCCAACCCAGCACACAGCAGAGACAACATGTCTGCTTCCAGAGCTGAGAGTCACTGAGCCAACCAGCAACCACAGGTGTGTGGCTCAATGAGCAGGCTGGAATCTGATAGGCTGAGACACTAACAGGGGGAGTGGGAGGGGCCAGTGGGTGTGGGAGGTGTGCTGATTGGAGGAGGAGCAGAGGGGTGGAGATGAAGGAGAGCAGGAAGCTCCAGCAGCATGTAACAGACTCCTCAGGTGCAGACTTGATCTGGACAGGTACGTTTTCAACACACCAAACACATTTTATTATAAATAACATGTGAAAAACTGCAGCCGGTGATCATCAGCTGTCTCACACGTCTGAGTTGTTCTGTGGCTGAAAACACCTTTAAAACGAGTCTGAGACAACAAACTCCACAGACACACACACACACACATCACATGTGACCTCTGGTGACCTCTGAATGAACTTTCTGTGATGTCACTGTGATTTCATCCAATCTTTGATTTCTCTGAGAACCGCAACACCTGATCTGGGATCAGAATGATTTAAATGAATGGCTGAATGACTCCTTTCAATATGTAACAGATTTTTATTGTTATCAACATCATGACCTAAAGAGTTCATGATATCTGCTGAATATTTAAGAAAAAATCATAATTCCATCAGCAAAATTAATCCCAACTTTTTCGTGTGTTTTCTTTCTTTGGACAGTGATTAGAAAATAAAAGTGCTGGGAGGTGAAGTGAGTGTGTAACAACGACGGAGCTGCAGTCTGCTGGAGAATAATTACACCTAATGACTTTTTTCAGTTTGAGCTGTTGTCAGCAGCGTTAACGTTCATTACAGAAACGTCACCTGTATGACAAAGCAAGAGCCGAGAGGAGAGGAAACTGCTCGGGAGGAATAATATTTTTAACATAATATTATCATGTGCAGCCAATTATTAACACAACACCAGTAAACTTCGCGGTTCTCATCAGGTCACGACATCTTTACATGCAGCGTTAAACAGTCAATAAAAACACGGTTTGAACCTGCAGTTTAATTACATCACAGCAGCTTCAGAACAAACACTCGCGTGTCATTTCCTGTTTATGGGATGTTGAAGTTGGACGACCACACAAGCGAAGCGGCCTGACCTTTTTTAACGAGCTCATAATAAACGGCTTCGCGCCTGCAGGAGAAGATATAAAGTTCATGTAACATCTGGCAGAAGCTTCAGAGGAGGAGGCTCAAACAGGAGAGTTGGTTTCCTCTGTGGAAAGGAAACACTTCAGCACGTTTGTCGCTGCGTTCGTGATGCCTTTACCTGGATCAACTGCTTCGTACCGACAGGTGAGACGTGTCCTCAGGTCACCATGCTGGAATATTTACACATATTTACTGTTTCCTTATCAAACTGATATTTATGAGACTCGCTCAGCTTTGAGTCCAAAGTGATTAAAACACAGAAAACAGTAATCAGGAAAAAACAACTTTAGAAGCATAAATAAATACAAATGAACCACAAGCTGCCTGTTTCTGGCTGCTGCAGTCATCAGCGCTCATTTCAAAGTTCACTGCATGATTTTCTCTCTTTTCACTGACAAAAGTCATGAATTATAATAGTCAACGCTGATATTAATACTCTTATTTATAAATGTCAGACAGACACAAGTTGCAGTGTGACACGTTGAGAAAAATCAGGTTTAAATAATCTTGTTTTGTCTTGTTAAGTGTTTTTGATAAATCAAGCTGTGAGATCTTTGATGATTTTAGTCGATTTAAGTGAAAGCTGAAATGGAGCAGATTTCCAAATATTTCTGCGTGTAATTAATTTGAATTAGCACAGATGAAGCGGGAGTTTTCCTCCCAGGAGGGTTTCTGGGTCTGCGGGTCTCTGAGCGAAATGTAAATAAGCAAACCGAACGTTGTTCTGACGGTTTGGTCGTCGAGTCTTGTGGGAGAAAAGTCGTGAAACTGGAGATGGTTTTTGGTCCCAGCAGATTAATGTGGCCACGATGTTTCTTCATGTGTTCTTTCATTTCATTTCATTCATCGTCACAGTGAATCTGCTGATGAAGATCATGTAATGACTGAAAACCTCCGTGCTGCTGTTAAATGGACCTTTGTGGTCGGACGTTTTCTCATCACCTCCTTCTCTGAAGCATACGAGGAGATTCTGCAGCTGAAAAACATCTCAGCACGTGAACATGGAGAGATGTTTCTGCTTTTTATGAAACGCGAACGGACGACTTTATTGATGGAAGTTTCTCGCTTCCTGTTCGGACGATTCGTCACGCACAATTAAGAAAACCTTTTCTACAAGTGTGACTCCAATTTTCCAGGCTGTTTGTGCTCAGTTCCTCCGGCTGAGTATCCAAATGAACTGCGCTCGGCTCCAGCATCCTCTCCACAGGTCTGACAGGCCTCTCCGGGCGGCGAGGGGATGCCGCCTGCCTTCTGAGCTTGATTAATCAATCATCCCCTTTTGAAATTGCAGTCAGTCAGGCATTTTAAGTTAAGAATTAATCTTGTTGCACCTGTCAGAGGCCCGCTGAGGGGATTGATGGGAGGTTTATATTTCTCCTCGCGGCGGCAGACTGGGGAGCCTCAAACTTCAACAAGCTTAATTAATAATGAGTGCTGAGGGTGGAGGAGGCGGCGTGCGGACCCTCTGCTGCCCCTGTGAGCTCAGGATCGAACCTCCGTGACGCTCACGCTCCTCAGCCTCTCTGCCCGCTCCCAGAAAACCAGCTCAGTTTAAGAGTTGTTAATTAAAATGACAAAAACACACATTTTCTCACTTCCTCCAGGTGCTGGTCGATGCAGATAGTTTGGGTTTCATTTCTCCTGTTTGTGTCTCAGTGATTTCTGCCTCCGCTTTCACACGATGGAGGGAAATGAAAATTAGATTGAGGCGCTTAAAGGCTGAAGACACAATACAGATGACAGAACATTTAAATGAAAAAGGTGAGAACGTGTTCTGTAAAATGTCCACAGTGACAAGGACGCTGTCTATAGGAAGAAATGATGTTTTCAAAGTTCTTTTGTATGTTTTTGATGCTGTGAGCAGCACAAACTGAAATATTAACCTCCATTGTTTCGAGTTGAAGGCAGAAATCTGAAAACTTTGACTCTACAAAAACAAAAACAGCACGTCAGCGGTGAGAGACGGCACAAGGTGAGAAAGTTTCACTGTTCAGCTGTTGATCTTCACCGACTGTGATAACAAACATCACTTTTTTACTCTCCCATCATTATTTTATTTTATAAGAATCATACAAACCAAAGTGTCTGTGGTTTGCAGAAGTGTGAGATCCATCCAAAACATTTTCACATCATGAGTTCAAGTCCCTGAACACACCGACTCTGAACTGGAGAGAGACTTTGTGTGCACATGTTTGCAGGAAAATGTGGAAAAACAGCAAAGTGCATGAATGTGTGTGTGTGATGTGTGTAATGTGTATTTCTTTGTGTGTTTGTGTTCCCTTCTGACACAAAAAAGGTCTTTATCTGTCTAATATGCACACAATATTA
Organism: Acanthurus leucopareius; assembly: GCA_029814765.1. Lineage (NCBI taxonomy): Eukaryota > Metazoa > Chordata > Actinopteri > Acanthuriformes > Acanthuridae > Acanthurus > Acanthurus leucopareius. Next base: position 1,723,400 of record JAQMCX010000033.1, read on the forward strand.
CATTTCAAACACACGAGACATTTAAGATTCTTTTTTGTTTGACAACAGCAGCTCAGCCTCGGCTCCCTTTCAAGTAATCTATTACAGAGATGCATCTCGTTCCTGAGAGACTCACAGTGACGAAACCCGGAGCCGTTTAAAGAGCTCTTTTTCCAGCTGAGCGCCGGCTCTTTGTGGTCCATGTGCTCAGATTACATGAACACATGCAGAGTCAGACAGCAACACATACCGAGGAAATGGTGTCAAAAAGCAAAACTTGACATTTCTGCAAAACTTGCACTTTAATAAAGCATTCTGCAGTCGCTGCATTCATTTGCTTTAAGTCCATGAGATCACGTTATCGAGTATCTGGCCAAGCTGAATACTTAATAAATGCCACGGTGACATGAAAATCCTGTTGAAGTTGAAAAATTAATGTGTGATTTGGAGTCTGTGGCCTTTCGACCGGACCTGCAAACCTTTCTGTGCTGCATCCAGGGTGAGAACTTCACACTAGCCAGCAGCCGAAGGCAATTTATTTGCCACTGATGCAGAAACAATGTATTGTAGCTGCTCTGTTTATCAGGCCTCCTCGTCTCTCTGGCAGGTAATCAACCAGCAGTGGAGCTTTGGGTCCCAAAGCTTTGGCTGGCTTGAAAATCAGAGAAAGTGGTTGGTTTACTTGGGGATTTAGCCGCCTCTGTGATCTGCAACCATCAACTCTGGCTACTTGCTCAACCTTTTAATCTGTGAAAAGCTTTACGGAGGCTCTGACTCTCACCGGGAGACAGAAGTCCCTTAATTGTTCCTGTGAACGCCTGCTGCCAACAGAAAATATGATTTTTTCTCTTCAAAATGAAAACACTCACATTTCTCCCAACTAACAGGATATATATTTATATATTTTTGCAAATATTCCAAGTAATTTAACGTGATTTATCAGAAAATCCGAACATGGTCGCTCCGTTTCAGCACCACGTACAGCGACGCGGCTGCAGCTCCCGGTTCAGTCTCGGCCCACAGACGTGATTTGCTGACAGAAGAATGAGAATCTCAAAGAGCTTGTGAACATTATTAAAGATGGTTTATACTTTTGGCAGGTTAAAGTGATGGGGAGATTTGCTGTGCTGTTGGAAAGATGGACGCTCATCTTAACTGAGTCACACTGAACAGGAGACTAAATAAAGAGGCTGTCAGTCATCCTCATACAGTTTGTACAGAAGACTGCTGCTCATAAGTCGCTCAGCAGGCTAACAGAGTGGGATTTCACTCTAATGACATATTTTAAAGGGAATAAAGGGAGTTTGACTTTATTTAACCTCCTATCACACCTCTGATCAATCTGGGCCCTTTAGTTTAACATGATGGTCGATTTCGGCACACAGTCGATGCAACGTTTGCCTTCTTTCCTTCAGGAAATCCATTGCTTCTGTGTTCAACCAGTGAAAACTATTTAATAAATGAACGAGGTATCATTTATCTTTTAAGCTGCTCGCGTGACGAATCAGTGCTCGGTGCCACACGAGGGAACTAAAACACATGTCGCAGGTAAGTGGAGTCGTGTCACATGCAAGAACACAAATGATTCTTGGTCCTTCTGCTTAACTTTGCACCGACGCTGAATAAGTTTCCCTCCCAGCGAGAGAGCGAGCGAGCGAGCGAGGTGGTGACCTGGAAAACTTACTGCCCAGTCAAGAATACTAATGAGCGTTTAAAATGGACTCTAAAGCTGTTTTTACATATTGGAAGTGAAGTCCTGGTTTGCACTGCCAGACAGAAATCATGTCAGAGGAAGTCTCTTAGTGCTTTTTAAAATTAATATGCTGACTTTTCTTTGTCTATTTGTGGCTCATTAGTGCTAATTTCATAATGGTGTTGTTTTGGTCAAAATGGCCTCATTTACGATGCGGGTATAAAAAATGTCTTTAGAATATGATTTATGGTGAATTATTATAATTGCTCTGTGAGTCTCGAGGTAATGTGGATTGATTGTGTGGAAATGTCACTATATTTATGAACATTTCTGCATTTTATAACACTTTACTTCCAATCTTTATATTTGTTTTTTATCACTATTAAGATTCTTATTATGGGCGTTAAACAAAAGGCCTCGTCTGGAATATTAACCATTTACACAACAACATCATTTGTCTGTTAGACCTCCAGGATTTTTCATCACGTACTGAATGTAGTAAGACTGCGAGTCGTGTGTGTGTGCAGTAAATCCATGCTGTCGGTGATTCTGATTAGACTTAAAGCTTTAACTTAGATTTTAAACTGAAACCAGACCACAAAGTCTATCTGAAGACAGAGCAGAGTTATAAAGCAGCCAAACATTCAGACAAAAAAGGACTTTGGCACCAAATTTTGAAGAAATCTCACAAATTTTGCCATTCAAAGCACCAAACCTTCATCCAGCAGGTCTGCTTAAGTTACAGTAAAACAGAAAAACAGAAAAACCGGTGCTGTCGTCCAAACACAGTCAGGCATTGTGAGGAATTAAACTATAGATTAACTCTCATAAACAGACTAAATTATTCTGATCTGGAGCCAGAAGAGACTTTAAAAAAATGAAACCAATAATGTGGAGCTAAAAAAATGTTGCAAAACACAAAGTACAACAACAAGATTTATAACATCCAGGATTGTGGATGACGTTTCTGTCCGAGTTCAGAGGAAGCACAGGGCGCATGGCGGGCACAGCACAGCTATTATCATAATTACACAGCCCAATAAGTGATGCTGCAGCTCTGCAAGCCACCGCAAAACAATAAAGAGTGAAGAAGAAAACCACAAAACAGCACAGAAGCCTGATTCACGCCTTCCATACGAACACAAAATATGTTTCCACACTGTCAGAAGTCATCAGTCGTGCGGAGCAGCAGACAGATTGAGAGCTGCAGAAATAAACCACAGGAATCTTCCCGAAGATGAACTCCATCCTCAGCCTTTCATTTAGAAACCCACAAGCTTTCACACAAGATGTGAGATCCTGAGCTCCTCTTCCGTCTGTCAGGCAGCAAATAATCATCAGACGCCGACTCGATGCAAATGAAATGTGCATCTGCTGAGATGACCGACCTGACCGGCCACTTTGGCACCAACAACCAAAAAATGCACATGAAATTCTTCCCACTTGGAAGTAATATGATGGAAATGAAGAGCCACGGAGCCGCTGAGGCTGTTGGGCTGTTAAACGTGAGCATCTAAAGTACAAATCTAACCTGAGAGAAGCTGAAAATTTAAACCGAGCCAGAAGCAAAGAGACTTACAACACAAATATAATCACACTTTGTAAACTGCAAATGTTCTGTACTGTTTCTGTGTGTTGAAGCTTCCACAGAGCTTCAGTATCTCATGTGAAACACACCAGTAATTAGGACACACTTATAATTAAAAAGCTCCAGCTGGCAAACATGCAGGCAAGTCTTGGCTTCAGTTGTCAACTTGTAAAATTCATTAATATTTTCCTGCCAACAGGAACCCAATCAGAGGCTGCGCATGTGGACATGTGACAGCAGTTCACATCAGTTTATTTGGGTGAAGAAAAGTAAAAGGAAGTAAACAGACAGAAGAAGTAAAACCAGCAGTCAAGAAAAATCTTCATGAAATGAAGTGAAAAGTGAGATGTGATGAAAAAGCATCAAGCTGAGAGCGGAGCCTGAACGGCTCTGCTGCCTTCACAGTCAGTTTACAGTTCCTCTCTTCTCCTCTGATGACATTTGACTCAGTTTGGGGGGGAAAAATAAACTGAAATCAAACAATTCACTTAAGGTGGATCTCAATTTGAGGCCTAGTTTTCCGGAGAGATTCATTCTTTCAGTTCCACAAATGATTTTTGTGGGTGAAATATCAATGAAATCTCCTAAAAATTCTGCAAGTCATCGAATTATTTTAAAAGATTTTGTTTTTTTAGGCATAATTCATAAACCTTTCTACATGAAAACACCTGTATCTCAATTAAAGACCCTGCAAATCACTTCTGAGGCGCTGCCTTCCTCTCAACCTTCCACCTCCATCAGCCAACACTCAGCAGGTTCTGCCACAGCAGCTTTCCTCTAAAAGATTTTTCCTCAAAAGTGATAAATTGATCAGGACTATTGACATTTGACAGCAAGCTAGATCAATATTTTCACAAAGCCCACTTAAGGAGTGAACAGCCATTCAAAGTCTCTAATAATTCACGCAAAAACACAATTCACTTGTCATTTTTTTTGCCATTAATAAATCAGATTCAGAGTGACTCTGTATCAGCACAGAGCAGAGCGCTGGCAGCTTCAGGATGCAGAGATCAGCTTCAGCAGCATGTTTCAGAAACCTGTTATGAGTCAAACCGGTTTCCTCTCCAGCCTGCTCGTCTGCCAGCACACTCCTTCCTCCTCTGTCGCTGCGAATCTGAAGGGATGCACGCGGCTCTTTGCACAGTATCTGAATGCTGTTGCGGGGCCAAACTCTCTGCTCCATGCAACATGAATTCAAGCCACCGAATGAGGCCGCTGCATGTCAGAAAGATGGCTTCCTGCTCTCTGTCCACGTCTGCATCTGAGCGATTTGTATGTGTGTCTGCAGGTGGTGGAGGTAAAAGGCCTGGCTGAGCCTTCACCGAGATTCTGCAGGAAGCCTCTTGCGTTGTTACCTAACTGGGTTAGTTTATCTTATTTAGAGGCAGGATAAGAAAAGGCCTCAGCTGTTCATTTGCTTTGCCAGATTGGATTCCTGCAGTTCGAGCTCGCCTCTCCCGAACCCGGCCGCAGATAAACAGGGCTCCCCTTCTGTTCGCAGCCGCACCGGCACCATAAATCAGCCCTCGTCAGCTGCCTGGCTCATGGGAAAGGGTCATTTCTCCTCCTCGGGCTCCTTATGAAAAGTGACTTGTTATCCGCTTGGCCTCAGGGGCGTTCAGAGGACCTTCAGAGCTGGAAAACAGCCCACAGGGGACAGAAAGAGCTGCAACTCAGGTCTGACGGTATCATCACCTGGGGGCAGCCTGACCCGACTTTTTTCATGCTCAGCATCTTAAAGAGTCGCATATTACATGAAAATATCTTCAAAAGCCTCAAACACACAACTCATGGGACTCTAAAACCAGACTAATGAAATTATTCCCATTCTAGAGTCTCTTTAAAGCTTCATTATGTTTTACATAAATACTGAATCAAGGAGGACGTGGTGGTGAAGTGACGGAGGAGACGGCCTCAAAGCAGCAGATCACCGTTTAGTTCTCGTCTCAACTGACTAAACCAGACAACTTCAGAGAAAACCAGGATTTAGGAGACATTTTCCATCCCGAACTCTGACCGAGAGGCTGTTACCATGAACCAAACAAGGACTCAACTGCAGCTGCAACAGGAAGTTAAAACATAAAGAAATATGAAGTTTATCTGCTGGTTGAGTTACAGGATTTAAGACCCACAGCATGTTAGTTTCCAACCACACAGCAGAAACAAACGGAGCACAAAGTGAAGCAACCAGCTGCTGCAGAAACCAAGACAGGGTTCATCATCTGGATGTAAAACAGGACGTGAGCTCCACGTCTGCTGCTCGTGTGAAGGAGCAAAGTCCAGTAACAAGTTACAGCTGAGTGAGATAACAACACAGCACACTGAGCTTTGTGTCTTCACTGGTCCTAAAGAGGTCAACGGCAGGAGAAACTCTGGGATGAATTATGTTTCTGAGAATTTATTTCATAATAATTCAATCGATGAACAAAATAACTTAGATACTAAATCCAAATAATGAAGCTGGAAGATTTTCCTCCTTCCTGCAGCTGAGATCTCAGTGAACTTTCTCTGTTTAATGCTAATCAAACCCGTCATCATCACACTTCATAAACGATGCAGGTTAAACACAACCGTCACTCACTAATGAGATCTGCGTCCCAACCGTGAAAAATAAACCCAGACAGACAAAAAAAATCAATAAGACGATTTTCAAATATTTTCACAAACATCCTTCCTGTAAGATGTGGACGGGCTGAGGTCAGAGCTCTGTGCTGCCCACTCAGGTCCTCCTCCATTAGACTGGGAGAGCCGAGAAGAAACAGGAGAGAAGCTTCCACAAAACACAAGGCTGGAAACATTAAATGTGACTGAATGCTGTAAAATTAAGAGTTTCCCTTCAGAGGAACCTGAGCCTGAAAACCCAGTTTGTACCTGCTCATCTCCTGCCTCTGTTTGTGCTGCTGTTAGTGAAGGTGTGTCGACAGGATGCCTGTTTGTTATGATCCATCAAAGACAAATTTCTGTCATGTTTTCTCTAAACAGTTTGACATCATCTTAATACGTCTGTAAAGTGATTCATCATTCTTCTTCTTCTCTGGAGCTTTGACAAGCTGGTATTTATCTGCTTTTCATAATGATTTTACCTTTCTCTTGTCTGGAAAGTGATGTTCTCATAAGCTCCCTGAGGCCATTCATCATATCAAGAGTGGACCTCTCTGACAGCTTGATATCTGAGATTTAATTAAAGGCCAAAATTGATTTGAGCCTTGTTTCCTCCTGTTTGCTGCTCCTGGTCCTGACCTTCAATCAGACAAACTGACGCTCCTTGTTTGGTTTTCTCTCCAGTCACAACCAAACTCTGCAGCAGCTGTTCCCACTGATTTGAGCACATTCAACCAAAGAACAGAATGGGCGGGACTAATTAGGGAAACCAGCTGCTGTTGTGGGGAGATGAGTTGGAAACCTGCAGACTATTGAACCTCAGCAGAGAAGGATGCTGCATCGCTGACGCACACCAAAACAGCAAGTGGGTCAGAGGTTCACCTGGGTTCAACCGAAGGGCCAAGCTCCACGTGTTCATGTGTATCAGCTCTTTTACAGATCAGCCTCCGCCCCCACCCGCCCTGTGACACCCCCGGCCTGCCACTGATCCTCCACAGGCAGCAGAAGAGAGGAAGAGACAAACAAACCGGGATATGTCACCATCGATAAAGCCTCGTGGCCGGACGAGGCAGATGCTCGGGCAGGGGTTTCAAGGCCAAGGTTGGAGCGCTGTCACATCTGATCTGGGCGTCACGTCGCGCTGCCAAGTCAGTCAGAGTCAGACTGTCAGTTGGTCCAAGGGAACAGCGAAGACCCTGAATGCAACCAACCAACCACGGATCAGCCACGAGAGCTGTGGGGCCGTGAAGCCGAAACCAGTTCAGGCTTCAAATCAGCTTTACGTTCATGCAGCTAAATGATTTCATTCAATTTTATTTAAAAAAAATAGAACTTAAATAAAGTTTGTCATCATGAAAGCTGTCGAGTTATCGTTGTCACCCGGTGGAGTCAGTGCAGAAGCTTTCCTCAGCTGATCTTTGGTAAATTAGCTGTGAATTTGGAGCCAGTGTGATGCTACGGTTAGCCCGCATGCTAACACTGGCATGTTTACATGGATGTTGTTTATGGTGTGTTGTTCTCTCTGAAAAATCTTTAAAACCTGATAAAGAAAATCCCTTTTGTGTTGATCTGCTCAGAACGCACATCCACGCTGAGGTCGTGACCTTTGATGTCCGTCTCAATTAGCTTTACGTAGGAGACTCGTGTGAAACAGAGTTTTTTCCTGTGGAATTTAAGGTCTGTAGTGTTTAAGAGGCATTTTTCAAATATTTTCAAACACATATGTGAAATAATCTCCTAGAAATAGACAGGCTGTCAAAAAACCCTGGTGGAAAACTACAAATACACGTAATATCTGCAAATACTTCAACATTCTGCAGCTGCCTGCAAGGTTTCCTGCTGCTGCATCACTGGAGTGAGTTCATGTGTCTCCAAGCTGCACACTGTGATTTGTACTGTGAGAACCTGCAGGGGTTCACTGCCTGATGATTACACACAAGCAACAAGAGCCAAACGTTGCAGGCGGAGATCCACAGCAACATGATACAACACTTATTGTCGTGTTTGTGCTTCAGTTGAACGGCCGTTAGCTCCTCCACAGTTTCAGAGATTTCTTCTCTGGCTTGGTCGGCAATGTTGAGATGTGTTTCAAAGATAAAAAATAATGTTCAGGAGATGTGCATGGGCAGAAACAAACATTTAAAAACACTGAGACAGCAGGCAGCATCAGGCTACCGAACCGAGATGTGTTTAAAGGCATCTGTGTTGTATGAAAACATTGTTTCAGCCATTTTATTCAACATTTGGAAGATCAAACTCGTCAAAATCCCAAGAGGCTTCTGAAATAATACATTTTCTCCTCATAAGCACATACACCCCTAAAATCTGTCACTGTGGTTCAAAGTTTCCATTTTTATTAGTGTTTTTTGCTCATAAATGGTGGCAGTACATCAACCACCATCATGTTCGTCTCTGCTCACAGTTTGGCGACATCATTCTGGTTTTCTTGCATTTACTGTTCTGTGTTCTCACTAATCCTCTATCACTGTTCTCTGTTGTTTCCATGTGCAAACTGAATACAGATTTTTGTTTTCTGAGGGACAGTAAAGTATCCATCCATCTGTCCATCTATTTATCCCTAAACTCATACTCAAGAATCCTGAAAATGTAACCTGAAGTGGCCAAAAACTCTTGGAAAATGATGTCTGTCCTCAGCAGATTTTACGTCCAGTGATGTTTTGTGTGCGTGCAGGAAAACAGATTTTCTATAATTAGACGCCCACCGAGCAAAAAGAGAGAAGGCAGAATCCAACTCTCCACTAACATCCACTGCCATGACATTCAGCTCAGACTCTGTTGATACGACATTAAAGCTCCTGCCATGTGAAGATGCTTTGTCATTAAACGCTGCAGCCTGTAAATCATCTTAGATGCAGCGTCTCTCTGTCACTGTGTCTCTTGAAAAATGATTTGAGGGAAGAAGTGTATTCTTATTAGCTGAAAGCCCCTCCACCCCTCGCTCCCACCCACCCTATCCGCTTCCTCCCTCCCTCCCCTCGCCTCCCCTCCCCTCCCCTCGCCTCCCCCCTCTCCCGGCTGAACCACAGGCCACCGCAGTGCCGCCTCTGTCCGGCTCTGATGCTCTGAGCTGCAGCGCGGATCTGAAATAGCAAACCCTCGGATTGCATCTATTTTTACTTCCTCCTTTTTCAGAACTGGAGTGCTCTCTTCCAAAATGAAGGCGGCCGCTTGCCGCATCCAATCATCTCAGAGCGAAGTGGAGCCTCTAAGTGGAATTAGTGCAAATTGGGGAGTTTCTATGAAAAAGCGGCTGAGTGATCAGTCACTGGTATCTACTGACTCCACTCTGCTCTCAGAAAGCCCCCTGATCCTTCACGGCTCCGCTGTGTTCCCCATCAACTCCTTCTCTTACTGAAACAAAGTGATTAAAATCACAGGAAATCAAACCACTGGAGGGAGGACGCGGGCAGAAAGTGGAGCCTCTCAGCTCGCCAACTGGCTGCTGGTTGCCGACGTTGTTTCAGAGCCGAACAGTCGGCGTTTGTCCCCTTTGTCATCTCTTCCCCTGGCAGAGTTGATTAACATTTCACTCACGTCCAATTCAAAGTTCAGGCTTAGAGATGAGGGGAGGCGAGGGAGAGAGGGATGTGAGAGGAGGAGGAGGAGGGGGAGGAGGAGGAAGAGGAGGAGGGAGGGAGAGAGGGAGGTGGATGGATGAATAAAGCGAAACCCTCCAAACACCCACGTCGGGCCGGTTCTCTTGCCAGCCTGAGGTTTTCTGCATGTGAATGTGAATATGCATCGACATGAGCTCTGCCTGCCTGGAAAGGAGGGAAGGAGGGAAGGATGGAGGGATGAAGGGAGGGATGGAAGGATGGCGCGGCGCAACACTTTGCGGCCACTTCGAGGCTGCGCTGCGTGCGTATGAGCCTGGATGCAACAGCCTCCCTCCTTCCAGCACATTACCTGGCATGGATCGGAATGATAATCGGGTGTGAGGTCAGGTCTTTTTTTGCCAAAGAGATGATGATGTTTGAAAATCAGTGAATGCACCGAAACTCTATTTTAATTTCTGCCATAACTCAACTTGACCACCATTAATCTTTCCATATTTCATAAAAACCATCACTAACCAGCTTTTCTGCTCACATTTTGCGTCTTAACCCGTCCCTGCATGCAGCCCCCAGCCTGTCTCTCCCCTCAGCCAAAGCCCCGCACAGCGAAGCCAAAAAGAAGCTCCGGTTTGTGTCTTACCAATGTGAATGATGGAGTCGGCGCTCACTGTGTTGCATTGCAATATCCACAGGGAATGAAATAACAATGTCAGCATTTCCATCTCCAGTTTGAGCCAAAAAGGCGCATCCACGGATCCACCTCGCTGATTTTTTGTGTTTTTCTTCGGTGATGAGCAAATCCAAAATAAGCGTCGGTGCGTAAAAGCGGCAGCAGCGGCGACGGCAGCGGCGAGGAACAGTGTTGAAACACCACGGAACAGTAATAAAAAAGCAAATCCCAGAGACCAAACTGCTGGCCGGAGTCGAGAGGAAGAAGAAAGGCAGAAGAAGAAAGAAATAGAAGCTTCCAAGGCTCCGGAGAGAAACAAACCCGGGTAAGTGAGGAGGGAAGCGGGGACGGATGAGAGAAGACACCGGGGGTTTGTTTCAGAGGTTGAGATCCGCCAGACGAGCAGCTCTGACTCTCTACCTCTGAGTCTGAGACATAACACACTGCAAACTGCGGAGGAGGAGGAGGAGGGACGCGCTCTCTCTCTCTCTCTTTCTGCTGTCTCTCTCTCTCTTTCTCTCTCTTCTCCCCCGACCCACGTGACTGCAGAGCCTCTATCTACGGCGCTGGAAGCCCGACCCGAGAAAAGAGGCGAGGGATGGAGATGGAGAAGAGATGGAAGGATGGAGGGATGGAAGGCAGCCGGTGCGCACCGAGGAGGAGACGGGATGAGCCCAGTAGTCGCGCCTCGGACGAACACTCGCTCGCTCGGTAGGTTCGGAGGACGCTGGGGATGAAGGGTGGTCGCGGGTTCCGGTAATGAACTTGCGACAGCCCGACTTCACGTTTCACGCATTCAGCGCGCTTCTCCTCCGAATGAAGTTCGTTTATTCAGCGCCGACGAGAGGAGCCGTCACCGCTGCAGCGGCGCGTTGCAATGAAGCTGTTGCGTGCGTTGGATTCACTCAGCGAGCCGCCGCCGCAGTTCCCTGCCTGTGCCGGTGGCTTCGGGATCCGTGCGTAAATTTAAATCCATTCTGTTTTTCCCTCGTTTTTGAAAGGACGAAGCCACAGTTGTTCGACAGCAGATGATCGTATAAAGTTAATCTCAACAAAAGGGTGACCGTGCAGATGTGTAGAGTTGCAGCAGCTGGAATAAACGGGCTGCCGGATCATGAGCTGGTATTTTCCCCTGACGGTCTGGAGAGGTTGTGGGTGACGCGCGGCTCGCGGACAGGAGATTCTGAGTATCCGAGTAGGTTCCACTTTAACAGTGATTGCTCCTCGTTCGGAGTGAATACATTTCCAACATGTTTTAAATTTGCAGGTCTAATGATGCGTTCAGGCACGTGGATACAAGACGGGCACACGCTTTGGGATCGCCGCGCGCGTAAAATCTTCCCAGCGTGATTGGAGGATTTTCCAGAAACTGAGAGGGAGCGAAGCGTCGGAGATCCAACGCGGCGAGAAGGAGCAGCGAGCCGTGACAGCGGGGGTTCGGGAGAGGAACGGATGGATGTAGAGGGGGGGACGGACTCCACGGCTCCGGGGAAAAGTTGATTCAGGGGATGTTTGGAAACGCTGTGAGGGAGAAAAGAGAGACGGGAGGTGCGTTCACGACAGGATGCAGCCAGGGGAGTTTTCAACAAGTCAGCAGCAGCATCTCACAAGCACTGAAGGTGCTGCCTTCACGGTCTCCTCACACGGTGGTAAGCTGCATCTGCTGCAGGTCAGGTGGATATGTTTGGCTTCTGAAGCCCGAAGCCTGCGACTGAGGACCACACACTGATCCTCTGCATATGTGCATGCTACGTCACTGACCTCTCCTGTGATGTCATTCCAGGTGTTTTTCCGTCCTTGTGTGCTTATATAAGCCAGGAGAGAGGGACGACCTGCGGGAACTACCGGGGTTATCTCCACCCAGCGGGAGGAAGACGGATGCTGAAGATTACTACACTTGACCTTACAATTAAAGGATATTTCTTGCAAATGAATGTGACCCAGAAATGTCTTTTAATTGTTTGGCCAAGTCTAGTTCCGCAAAAGTCTCGAGGTGAACCTGTAGTTGGTGCCCGTGAGGCTGGATCCAGTTTCAGCACCACGCCGGGCTGGACAGCTCCTCTGAAGTCATCTGTCATTGGCTCTGCAGCTTATTGAGTCCCGGAAGTGACAAATGTAACTGTGCAGGTGTCTGAAGAGTAAATACTCTCAGTGAGCTCATTGAAATAGTTGGCAGATGGAGATTTTATAGGAGAACAAATATTAAAGAAGATTTTGTTGTTTCCCTGATGTGCAATCAATATCCAGTTCTGCTACTTGTAAAATAAATTAAGCATCATTGGGTGGAAAATGGAAATTTGCTTGTCAAAACTGAAGAAACTGAAAAAAATGCAGTATAAAATAAAAGAAAATGGTAAAGAAACTAGTAAATACCTTTTTTTATTTTACCACAGATTGAAAATCAGTGCAAGTGTTCGAAGGACGAGCGTGACTCCCTGCACACAGAGAGAATGCTTTGAGCTAATGCTTTAAAAATATCTTTTCAATGCAGAATAACTGAGTTTTCTTAATGATACGTAGTAAAAAATATTAACTGACATTATAATTTTTTCTTTCTTGTATTTAGATACTTTTTTTATTTTCCATGTAGTCTGCTGTAAACATTTGTGGCCTGAGCGACTCCTTTTAAAAAACATGTTATGAAGAACCTTATTAAGCAGCTGAAACACCTGCTGTGCTTCAACAAAGTGAGGACGTGTGACAAGTGTGTGAAAGTATTTGTGAATTATCTGTAACTTTGTTTCTAAATAAATGTTTTGGAACCAATGAAGCTTTAAAATGATCCGTTAACTCTGTGACTTGAGTCTGATGAGTGTGTTCAGACGCTGCTGATGCGACTGCAGTGTGATGTTACACACTGATGGATGAATGTAAACACTTGAGCTGCACTGACAGTCACACAGTTTGTGTTCACAACAATGTGATTTACTGTTCAAGCTCTGCTCGATGGGGTTGTTATCGATCAGACTGTCTGTAAAAGATTTCTGATCATCATCAAAACTGATTGAGCAAAACAAGTTTGTACAACAAACACTGAATATTATATTTCTGCTCGGCATGAAATCATGACATCATCGACGTGCCTGTCTTCATTAATGTCCTTCTTCCTGTAATCATCTTCAACAAAGTCAATACACCAATAATCCTTATTATTATCATTACATTCATTATTATCTTCAGCACTTTAATACAATCATAAACTTTTTTTTTACATTTGATTTTTTTCCATTTAAGTATAACAAACTGTAAAAATATGGGGCTAATTATTTTATTTCAAAAATGGGCAATATAACATTGTTTTTATTATTATCATGATTGTTGTTGTTGTATTCACAATAATACTGTAGAGAACACTGGTGTGTTATCAGTTATTGTTCACTGTATGTTGTTTTAAAGCTCTTACAAACACACTGGCACAGCTGATGGCACTGGCCTGCAGCAGGGTCGCTGTTGTCTATTGGTGGTACTTCACACCCCCTACTGGTGACAAGCTGTTACTGCAAGGCCTCTGTACTAAAGGGGAAACAGAGAGAGACGGTTAATACAGCAACCAGTTTCTCAAAGTTTTTGTGCAGTTCTGCAGATTAACACTTTGTTTTTGAAGTTCTGGATGTTTTTATTCAAAATACTTATATTCAAACAGAAGTTCAAATGTAAAGTGATTTTACAGCTGACATGTAATATCTAACTTTGTAATATCTGGAGTTCAAACACTTGAACTTGCCTCTGAACAGCAGGTGCCTCCAGTAAATCAGGATCTCTGCTCTAATTGAGGTCTCACTCTCGTAATGAAAGTCTTTATTATTTTATGAGATGAAGTGACTGAAGAGGAGGAGGAGTGACCTCATTTCTCCCCAACAGAAACTTTATCTGCAGCTCATCTTTTTAACCCAGAAGCTGAATCAACCCAGGACAGACAGACAGCTGATCACACACACAATCATCATCATCTCTCAATCACAGGTTGCACGTTAGTAAAGAAATCATCCGCTCGCCCGGAAAGACTCGTCTCCCTCTGAGAATAAACCACCTTTACTCCTTCCATCTGTTTTGTCAGCAGTAACTTTACTGTGGATGACGATGTAATTGCATCCTCATTTTTCTCCAGTTTAATGGGCTGTCAGGTAGCATCATTACACACTTTCATTGCTTCCTCACACATAGATAATAACTGACAATGTGTGTGTGTGATGGAGGAAAGTGAAACTTGTTTAAGGGTTGTTTGGGACAATCAGCTAAAAAGCATCTGAGCATCAGTTTCAGCAGCCGACCGGTGTGTACAGATGTGTGAGGATGTTGCTGTGTTTGGACTGATGGGCACCAACAGAGGCTGCAGTGCAGGAAACTGTTATGGCAGGATCAACTCTTTAACTTAATCCCGTTTGTTTAAGTCACTAACAAAAAGAGTTGGGTTTTCGGTTCAGTTAAGTCATCCAAAGCTGAGTGCAGTCACTACTGGCCTGAACACCCGCAGAGCATTGGCACCAGAGACGTCTGGCGGCCGAGCCAGCTGACCTTCAGTTTAGCCCTCTGCTAACCAGAAAATGGATAAAACAGTTTGAGAAAGCATCTCTACTCGACTTTCCAAATGTTATTGGACAAAACAGATCAAATTCTGAGAGTGGAACGAGTCATCTGTGAGTGTTGTGATGCTTTTTTAACTTTGAGAATCATTTGGGTCTGTGTCAGATCAGAATAATAACGTTTTTGGTAACATATCGAGTCATTCTTTCTTCTGATCCACTGAGGTTCACCCACTTATAGCCTCCACTGATACACGAGGACACAGAGAGTTTTAAAGGCAAAATTTGATTAACAACATGATGTCGACTGAATTAAAAGGCATCTTTTGATTTAATAAAAAAAATAATTATGCGAGTCGAAGTATGAAGTCAAATATGAATATTCTCTCTGTGTCAAGACTGAGCGGAGTAGAGCAGCAAACTCCAGCAGCAACAAATCAGGCCGACTGACCAACACGCAGTGAGTGAGTGAGTGAGTGAGTGAGTGAGTGAGCGAGTGATTCATGCAGTGGGAATCAGACCGTCAGCTCCGGGCTCAGAGTTCGAGCAGTCCGTGATCTGTGATCAGCAGCAGCCAGAAGCAGGAGTGAGATGAGGTCTTGTACCTCTAAAGTGAAAAGTAGATAATTAATTCTTACCTGACAAAAGTTTGGGAGGTATTGTGAGGGAGATATGAGTGACATTTTATTAAGAGTTCAGTATGCTTTAAATAGAAAGAGTTGTACAACCATGTCTGAAGTGTTTATATCTGCTCCGAGCTGACAGATCAAGGAAGGACATCACTGGGGCAGAGCTTATCGTGTGCTCTTAGATAAAGCAAGCACTTTGTTGATGCGTGCTGTGGTTTCTGTCTTAAGACAATATACAAGTGACACAGTTTTGTCCTGCTACAATCATTCCTCCTGTTCATACCGGCCACAACAAAATCAGTAAGTCTTCTTTCTGCAAAAATGTACTTTAAAGATAATCTAAAGCTAATATGACACTTAGGCTCATCAAATTGAGTGCATTTTACAAAGTTACAGCTGTGAAGCAGACAGGATAAAATCAAAGCTTTTGGAAATTAATGTATTGAATGATTTTCACAGTGCAGTTCAGACAAACATGTACACTCTCCTTTTAAAAGATACTCTGAGGAACATTTGGCTTTCAACTGCATCACATTGTTTCTCCACATTGTTTCTTCAACCACCAGCGGAGGAGCAGTAATCACCTTTCCAAATGAAGCAATAATGTTGTGCAGATTAGGCCGAGCCGCAGGGAGCAGGAGCCAGATCAGATCACATCCTGCAGCAGTGAGACGGCTGTCTGAGGCCGACTGCAATAAGACTTCAGAGCAGGAAGCCACGTCACGAGTGTGTGTGTGTGTGTGTGTTTGAGAGCAGGACTGGGAAGTAACTATAAATACTCCTGTCACAGTTACGGAGAAACTTGTTCATGTATTTTTCAAAGTAAAATGTAAAATAAATAATTTGGTTTTCACATCAGGAGATTTTTGATGACGTACTGAACTCATCTATTTTTGGAGAGGCTTTAATCAGAGGCCAGAGTAGGAATCTGTTACCTCTCAGCAGAGGACGTTTTCATCTTTGGTTTCTTTTGCAGAAACATCTACCCAATAACCTTCAATACTCTTTAACTAAGGCTGAACCAGTTAGTGGGAAGAAGAAAGCAGCACAGTGTTCAACTCAGGTATTCAATTTATTGATTGTATTTATTCAATACAAGAACAAAAATA
>JAQMCX010000033.1:1752586-1772122 GCA_029814765.1 Acanthurus leucopareius
TAAAATCTCGATAAAATTTGCAACCACTTCGGAAGTAAGATAGCGTTTCCTCACCGTTCTCACCGGGGCCTCCTGATAATTAAAACTGGTGATATTAAAATACACACCCCTTTTCCCTTTCCCATCATTTCTTCCTCCCCCTTGTCCTTTCTTCTTCCTTCTTCCCTTCTCTCCTCCTAATCTGCTCTGCTTCTTTGTCATGTTTCCCCTTCCCTCTCATTTTTTACAGTGTATGGAGTGTTCAGTTTAGTCTGACAGAATCAGTAAATACATACACCTTTAAGTATTTTATACGTGAAAATTACTTTGGGACACAAACATTAAAACCAGCAGTCTGTTCTCATGTGAGTCAGCTTAGAGTTTCAGCATTAAATAGGAAGGACTGAAACCTCACCATGACGCAGGCCCAGATGTTGGGGAGTTGAACAGTTGAGTGAGTAGAGCAGTTTCAAACCTAAAGAACGGCTCTGTAAATATCCCTCCATTTTTGTTTTTCTCTGAGTACAATGACAGGCTCACACGGCCATTTTGGAGCGGTAGAGATATCATTCTAATTTCCTTAAGTAACTAAATTTCCTGGTTTTGTTTGGTTTTTTTTAGTCAGGTTTCATGGTGGAGAAACATCGGGTGCATGTAGGCATGACAGCGTTCCAAAGTTAATAAATAATTGATGTGGTTTGAACAAGGAAATAAACCCTGACTAGATGTCACTTGTCACTTCAGAAGCTATGAGGAACTAAGGTGTGTTTTTGTTGAAGCTGCTTTTATTCCAGAGAAAATCACACCTGCATCAACAGGTTCTACAGCCCTGATCACTTCTTGCAAACATCTTATAGTAAAGAGACAAATGCATGCAGTATTTGCTCCTGACACCAGACCTGAGACTGAAAGACAAACTACACAATCTACTTAAGAAGCACAAATCATTTAGTTTTAAAGGTTTCATTGTGTTGTTTTTTCAACTCGTTGATTGCGTAATAGGAAACTGTTATTAATCAATCAATTAATTAATTTGGATGTGAATGGATTTCATTAGTTGTTTAAGATAGTGTTTTACCAACAGCTCAGGTATTTGTTCACACAGGAATTAGCACTGTGTTTAAAAAATGCAGCCCTTTCATTCACTTAAATCAAGCATGTCCAAAGTATGGCCCGCAGGCCAAATGCGGCCCATGTTCAAATTTCCACCGGCCCGCAGCCTCCGTCATAATATCAATGCCCACCAGCACTGTTGACCACAGTATAAAATACAGTGTACAAAAAGCTATTTTATATTTCACCAGAAGATGGCAGCAGACCTGTGGCCACACCCTCACTGTGGGAAACTTTGACCCTTGTCACAAGAGTCAAAGGGCCTTGTGTGATCCTTTCCAGCCCATTTCAAAAGTGGCAACTGTAACTAAAAACAGGAAAGTTGACAGCGAGGGCCACCGCTTTCAGGACAAGTGGAAATTGGAGTGTTTTTTCACCGAAATACGAAACAACTGTGTCTGCCTACTTTTCCAGGAGACTGTGGCTGTTTTCAAGGAATTCAGTATCAAGAGGCACAACCAGACGAAACATGCAAACTACGACGATCCAACTGGGAACGAACGTGGCGAAAAATCGAAGCAACTGGAAGCTGTTTTAACGGCACTGCAGCACTTTTTTACAAGAGCCCGCGAATCAAATGAAAACGCCACAGGCGAGCTACGAGGTGGCAACTGCAAACCTTTTACTGAGGGTTAATTTATTAAAGACTGCATGATGAAAATGGAGGAGAAAATATGTCCTGAGAAGAAACAAGAGTTTGCTAACGTTTGCCAGTCTCGTTCTTGGCTTTGTTTGTTTTTTTTAACTGACAATCAAACCGGGTCTTGTAAACCCGACAAATTAAATATTAACATCAAATTTGGTCCAGCAGCCCATTTTTCCGTTTCATATTTTTGATCCGAGTCTAAAATTGAAATAATGAAAAACCCTGCCTTTCTCGTTTTTGATAACAAGTAATATAAGGATTCATATGGCACTCAATGTTTTGTTATTTTCCTGTTTACATGTTTTGAATTTAGAAGTTCATGGTGAGCATTTAATAGTGAATAGGTGAATAGGTGAATAGGCTCACATGGCCATTTTGGAGCCATCGAGATTATTATCAGGTTTCATTGTAGAGAAAGATCAGATTGCATTTAAGCATGACAGTGTTCCAAAGTCAGTAGAAAACTGATGTCATTTGAGCGAGAAAACAAAGCCTGACTGCATGTAACGTGTCACTTCAGCAGCTTTGAGGAACTCAGGTGTGTTTTTGTTGATGCTGCTTTTATTCCAGAGAAAATCACACCTGCATCAACAGGTCCTAAAGCCCTGATCACTTTTTGCAAACATCTGATGGTAAAGAAACGAAATACATTTCCTCGACGCATGTATGCAGTGTTTTCTCCTGACACCAGACCTGAGACTGAAAAACAAACTGTGCACTTAGTACAGTGAATATTTAAAAGTAACACAACTCATGTGTCCCAGTGTAACAATAAGAAGTCTTTCTTTGCCCCCAAAGGTTTACAGTTAAAGGCATCACAACCAAAGAGACAGACAACCAGCATTTGTCTTTCTGCTCTGTCTTTAATACACCATGTTATTTATGGTGTAATATTTCCGCTCCTTGCTGTGCTTATAAATCATGCTTCTTTGTGTTTGGTTACCATTATTAGCTTTTATTTTTGGGGAAACAAAAGAAGCAATTGTGTGGTTTAAGAACATAGATTGTTTTCTCCATCTTTCTTTTCAACCAATATACCTTCCTTTGTCTATCTATCTTAGTTTCATTCTAATACAACTCAAATGGTTGTGTTTAGCCTGCTCCTTTCTTTCAATATTCTACCCATTTTCAGCCCCACTGGCTCCTCACAAACACAGAAAGTATTGGCGTGCACAGACAACTGCGATGCAACAACGGCCCTCCTTGTGGAAACAGCATTCAGCACACAGCGCACAGCATCACAGCAGCCTGAATACATACGGAGATGTTGGGATGTTGCTTAAAAAAGGACCAACGTCTGTGCAACAGAATGAAAATGGCAACTGATGAAATTTCAAATAAATGCTCGGCAAAGCAGCATCGAGTCCTATTGCATTCATGTTGGTTAGGACAGATGGTATAGTTACATGCTACACTTAGCCTGAGTGAAAGCTGCAAAAAATAAAAAGTAAAAAGATCCTGCTTTTGACCTGATGGTATGATCTTAATCTGTTATCACACCATATTAGTTGCACACACATCCTTAGCAATCAGTGCCTGTAGTGAATTAATTGGAGTGAATTGCCTAGAATTTGGCCTAGAATTAGCATGTGATAGCTGAAAAGCATTTTGTCTGAGTGTTAGTTTTCTCAGAGCTGTACAACAATTTGTTCTGCAAACAAGTGTGGCAATGAACTTTAACAAGAAATAAGTTCACTTCAATGCCATTTTGGACATTAAAGAGATTGTCGATGCATGTTCACACTTACAGACTGACCAGACACTCATAATTATGAGCCTATAGATGTACAGATAAACAGAAACAGACAGGGATAAGTAAATAAAATGAAGCGATGACAGATATTGAGTGAGGAGTCCTGCTGAGTTATTGGAGATTTCTGTATCTGGCCTGCACAGTACTGACTTTAACACAATACTGCAGCACAGCACTGAACATCCAGAAGAAAAAGAAGCAGACACATATTGTGTTTTTCAGGAATAAGGAAAGTCTGAATAATCATGGGAGGAGCCGAAGGAGGGTGATGCACAACAAAACAGACAGAAGGGGCTTTGCAGGCCTGTACCTGTTTTCAAGTTTTGCAGGTATTTTTAGTAAAACCTGCAAAGGTTTTACATTAATAATACAAAAGACATTTTCATAGTAAAAAGAGATGTAGTCGGCAGGCAGCCTCAAACTGATGAAAAGAGCTGTTGCCGTTCATTTGCTGAATTGTTCATTTGCAGTAGACTGATGATACATGAGGACATTGGCTTGTTTGTGTAGGTGTGTTGATCAGCATTTAAAGAAGTACAATTCTACGAGATGAAATGTGAAGGATCCCTGAGAGAAAATTGAAGATGAATAATAGCAGTGATTACAACAACTCAATCATGTTGGCAATAACACATCAAATACAGATGAGGCATCGTCACCAGTTTCACAGCTTATGAAAATGTGCAGCACTACCTGTTCATAAACTCCCGCAAAGATACATGCTAAACTACATTCAAACCTTAAAAAAAACATTATTTACTTATCAGGGGAACACAAAAGTGACTTTACACCTGCGAATCCCTAAAAAACAACCATCTCTTTTAAATTCCAGTGGCCAGCATTCTGGCTCTTTCACTCTCACACACTCAGATGCTCTGGACCAACCAAACAAACCAAATTAAGGACTGAGTCTAGTTGTGTTCTACCACTAATTTAAGTAGAAACAAAGAAATTCAATCCATAATAAGTACTTTATTTAAAAACAGTGGATTACAGACCATACACAGCCAAAAGGATTAAATAGCTTCTCAAATGCTGATCACAGATAGATCTCCTAATCCTAAATTCTCTGTGTGAAAAAGGGAGAAGGAGGGTTGAGAGGAGAACGAAGGAAGTGGAGAGAAGCAGAGGCTTTGTAGTTTTTAAACCATGGTTTCGTCCAACCATCATTTAGAGAGTTCTCTCTTTCCCATGTGAATACACACACACACACAAGCACACACACACACACACACACACAAGAACAGCATGATGCTTCAGTGTCCGAGACATCTGGCAAGCAGAGAGGAGAAACTAAGCTGGTGCAATGTGAGCCAACGCAGTGCAACAACATCACACCAGTGAAAAACCAAGTAGAGAAAACAAATCTTCACCTATAAAGTATGAAGTTGCTGTTGGACACCATTTAAGCTCCTGGTGTCCCATGAAAAAGTGTACAGACATTAATGGTAATGGTAAGGTGGTGAACATGTGACTTTGCCTCTTGTGCTCCCATAAGTCTGTCATTTGTAGTTTTAGGTCATTATAACTTTTGAATGGAATTTGACTGATTTTAAAATTCACACATTCATGTTACCAGGAGGACAATCCATTAACTTCTTATCAGAATCACAATCAGGTTAAAGTTTCGATTTGTCCTTTTGTGTATGAAAAAAATAAATAAATGTCTTTCCCAAATCCATATGTTTTATCTCTAACTGTTTTGTTTGTAGAGTTACATGCTAATGTAAGATGGCGAACACTGTAAACATTACACCTGCTTAGCATGTTAGCATGTTAGCATCGTCACTGTGTGCACATTGGTTAGCACACTCTGTTAGCATTTAGCTAACCACTAAGCTGCCTGCCCTCCTACTGCTGCTAGCATGGTTATAGACCAGCTGAGGCAAATCAGACAACTGTGACTGAGCTGTGGATTGTATGTTAAGGACAGATTTAGTCTGCTGTTGTCTATCCTGCAATAAATCCAACAACCAGTGTGCAGGATAAGCATTTTAATATTCATTTTGACAAGCAGCTATTTTGAATACATTCTCATTAAGCACATATTTTAAAAGTCTGGCTTCTTTTTAATTGATTAATCAAGGCTTTTTAAAGATATAATCAGTACAGCAGGCTTCACCTACAGCTTTGTCAAACCAACAAGAAGCAAAGTGATGACAAAAGGAGGACTCACCAAGAAGTTCATCCAAACAAACAGACAAAAACGGTCCTGTTGCACTGAAATTGGTCCAGACGATGAAGTCCAGTAAAATAATTCGTCCTCAACAATAAAACATCCATAATACGCCGAAGGCCGCGTGGTTGTTCCATGGAGCCGCGGGGGTCACATGGCCCAGGTGTTTTTATTTATTTAACGCACCTGCGTTTTTTAATGTGCGCGCGCGTTTAATTTCTACTGCGCGCCCTCGTTTTATGAAACGCACGCGCGATTCAGTGGATTCAGATCGCGAATGAGAAAGCGCCTGTGTGTTTAAAAACAGTAAATATCAGCTCCTGTGCTCCATAAAACTCAAATAATTTACATTTCATAACCATTTAAATTGTCAAATACAGTTGTGTTTTATGCACAAGTTAGATAATTGCCTTTTCTATACGACAGTAATACATATTGCCCAAGTTAGTTTTCTTTGATAAACAATAGATTAATATATTTCTGGAATTGAGGAGCTGTTTAATATTGTATTCCACTCCAATTTTATACATTTTACATTTAAGCAAATGATCAGTAACGATCTGAGCACTGCCACTTTCACGTAACCCAGTGGGTTAGGGGTTAGGGGTTAATCTGGTTCAACTCACAGTGTTGTTGACTTGACTTGACTTGACCTTCTCTGTACATCTCAGATGACCTTTTAAGAAAGAGGGAATTTCCTGTTAAAAAGGAAGTGCCTGCCCTGTTATCCTCATGGGAAAATAAGGTCTGATGCATCAATTCTACTGATGACCTTCATTTTCTGTCACCAATGAGCTTCTTTTACATTTTAAAAGAGAGGACTGGAAAGCGTAACCCTGACCGCCAGCCAACCGTCATCCAAACGCTTTTCAAAGAGTCAAAGACGTCTCACCCTCTTTGTTAATATGATGCTTGAATAGTTAAGAAGTTAACAGATTTCCCTGCAGAGACACTTAAACATCACACCATCCCTGTCTGGGCAATGAAATCGAAAGCAACTGGACTTTGTCAGTTTGGACTGACAAAGTCCAGTTGCTTTCGATTTAATTGCCCAGATACGACTCTGACCTGCACAAATGAGAATATTCTTTCATATGTGTTGGACTCTCAAAGCCTCCTCCTTCATCCTTTCTCCCTCTTTAGGATCTCCCTCACCCTTCCTCTGTCTCCCTCATCCACATTCCTCCATTAACATGCAGACCTGAACTTGACCTGCTGAAACTGAATTCCCTCCTCACACATGAGCTTCTGTCCTAAACAGCTGCTGTTTTCTAAGGTGAGGTCGGCTGAACCATCAGCAAGACGGACAGCAGTGACAAAACAAAAACAGACTGAGAAAAAAGGGGAGGAAGAGGAGTGAGAAAACAGACAGAAAAAACATTTTGAAAGGGCGAGGAAGGGTGCATTTGAAGTTCCTCTCCAACACTCCTCAAAGCGAGGCCACCTTCTACTCGTTGGGTTTGTTTATGTGCCCAGCCAGTTATTTGGCTTTGTGCTGTCTGGTTGCCCTGGTGACGAAGCATTAGACCCTGTGTGTGTGTGTGTGTGTGTGTGTGTGTGTGTGTGTGTGTCTTACTGAAGTGAATGTAACTGTGTGTAGAGTATATAATCAGAGCCCCACAGCACAAGTCTCTGAACTGTGTGTACGTATGCGGAGTGTGTGTGTGTGTGTGTGTGTGTGTGTCAGCGATACAGAAACACTGTGCAGGAGGTGATGATCTATTTTCCATTTGAAGGATGAAAAATGAAACAATGGGAGTAGGACACAGAGTCGGGCTGCAGCTCTTTATAAAAACACTCGTATTATAACTGAATGAAGTGAGTTTCCTCGTAAACATCCAGCCGACCGCCGTCTGAGTCTCACACTGCAGCGGCTGCACGAGGAGAGAAAAGAAAAACATAAAGACTGTCTTCAGTTTACCAGCAACCAGAAGGGACTCAAGAATTCTAATGCTGTGTGTGTTTTTGTTTGATTGTATTAGCAGGAAAATTGAATGTAATGTGGTAAAATGTAGGAAACTTACAGCCAAAGCCAGTAATGATAATTACAGCCACAGTTTCTCTCTGGCTCTCGTGTGATGTAAGTCCTGTTTAATCCAAATGTTTGTCCTACTTTTTCCCCCTTTCTCTCTTGGAGTAACATTTTGCTTTGGTCTAAAACTGGAGTCATTCCAAAATGTTTTTGCTAATCTGACAGATGTAAACATGTCAACAACAAGAAAAAGGTCTGTTTGGAAACTAAAATGACACCAGAAAATTGGAGCCATCAGGAGAGCAAGTCCCAGTGAAAGCTCATCAAACGGACTGTTGCAATATCTGTTAATCCCTGTTTTTTCATCCTGTGTTTGCTAACAATTTGGCAAAATAGCATCACTAAAAGGATGCCAGATTGGCTATAATCACTGCCTGTTTGCAGACAGACAGCTATCAGTGGTTCACTTTGATACTGAATAAAATCACTGCAAGTCAAAACTGAGTCAACAAATCATCAGTGAGTAAGCAGAAGCCTTTGGTGCCTGAAACCCCCACCAGGTAAATAACCAACCAGCCACCACTCTGAGCTTTGCGGTTCAACTGGAGGACAACAGAGTCGTCTGCATCTTTAGAAGAAAAATCGAGGAAAACTCAAATATTTGTTGTTGAAGTTGTTCCTAAGAAACCATTTCAAAGAACATAAGTGGGCTGCTTGTTGTTTTCAGGTAAGTTTAAGGATTGTTTGACTGAGTTTTTGATTACCTGCAGATGCTGCTGATAGTTTCCATGTGTAGCTCACAGGTAATAAAAGGTGGAGGTGGTGGAGGTGGAGGTGGTGGAGGTGTTGGCTGGCAAACGCAGCAGTGTGATCAGGATCAGAGCTGCAGGGGTAAGACAAGTGTTTTTTTGTGTCACAACTTTTATTCAACTTTGCTCCTCTGGAGTTGAGTTTAAATGTCGTGTGTGATGTCAGGAAGCATTTTTGCAGCCTGGTGGGCACGGCGGGGGGGTCGCACCAGGTCCGTGAGAATCACTCTTCAAGTATTTACAATGTTTACCTGATTGCGTCAGTGTGTGATCATCTCTCCTGCTGAAACTCTGAGACAGAGTTGAAGAAGACTTTTCATCATCCCGACCATCCGATCCAAACTCGCCCACCCCCGCTCCTCACCCGTCTCCCTGCCGCTCTGTCTGATCAGGCCTGACAACCGCGTTCACTTCTCATTAGGAGAAGGTAACTAGGAACCTGAACCACCACCAAAGACTCAGGCACAGGTGAGGGTGTGAGAGGACGTCCTTCAACACACACACACACACACACACACACATGTAACAGCCATTGGAAGTAGTAGGGAGTCAGGGTTAAGGACACTTCAACAGGCAGGCTGAAGGAATCAGGAATCGAACCAGCAACCTCCTGATAAAAGACGACCCGCTCTGCCTCTGGCCCCAGAACGTCGTCTCAGTGCTCCTCCTCCTCCTCACACGTTAAACTGAAGTCCATGCTGTGCTTATTTTAAAGTGTTGGAGCAACAGCTCATGTACAGACGGAGCTAAGTTGTGTTGTCTTTATCATTTTTTTTCATTTCATCATCATTAGAGAACAACAAAATAAAGATCTCACTCAATAAAGATAGAAAATCAAACTTCTCTGAGTTTTCTTTTGACTGTGTTTCTGTTGAAGAAGCTCTGCGTTTGGTCACTAGTGAATAAAACAGTTTATTTCTTTGTATGTCTGCTTTCAGTTCTCAGGCTGTTATATCCATGTAAACAGATTAAACACACACAGGTTGCTGCCAGTCAAACAGCATACAGTCGACTCTGCAGAGCAGAACAAATCCTGAAAATGAATTATTGATTATTACACTCCTCTGGTTCACTAATCCTCCACCAAACACGATACTTTGACATGTTGTATTTTAGATTTTTGTGCCTAGTTTTCACTGACAGACACAGTATCTTCACTTTCATTAATAAACAAGTTAAACAGTAACAGCATGGCTGAGAGGCTGAGAGGAGACTGAACAAAAACAGAAACGTTGAAGGCTTAAAAACCATCTCTGAAACGTTCTGCAGAGCTGAAGAAAACAGCAGCTTCACGTTTATCCCTCACTTTCCACCTCAAGAGCAGAAACAAAAAACTGATCAAAGGTTGTCAAAGATACACAAAGTTGAACATAAGAGTTTACTTGTACATAACATGCACATTGGCGTGGTTTCTTCTTATGAAAGTACTTTGTGAGGATTGTTTATTAAATCTGAGTCGTCTGCAGCATCGAGGATGAAGAGGACAAGGAGCTGGAGTCGGCTTCAGCTGCTCGACGCTGACTGACGGGTGAGCAAAGCTGCAGGGCTGAAAGACACACAGCAAGATACACAAAACTCATGATACACACACAAGTGAACAACACAGAAACACACACACACTATTTAACACACACACACGCAAGTTGCATGCGTGTCAATGAGACAATGATGACACCACTGAACTGAAAATCCTGACCCCACCTCTGCAGCACCGCAGCACCCAGACAGCAAATCATCTATCAGCTAAAACACTTCAGAGCAAGGGAGGACAACGCACACACACATACACACACACACACACACACACACACACACACACAGCAGTAACTCTGCTGGTGTTTCAAAGGATTATTACGACTCAGGTTTCACTTTCGTAGTCTGTTCATGTTGCTGCCTCGGCTTGCGTTTTATCCTGACTGTAAGTCCAGCAAACCTGAAACCTTTCGACTGTTCCTGTGTGTAACATCGGACGTAAAAGTGATAAAAGTGTGATCTAAACTTCTGTGTGTGTGTTCAGTGATCAGCTTGTCCATCCAGACAGTCAGCTGCAACGTCATCATTCAGTTTAGGAAAGTAAACTGATGGTTCGCTGTTGAAAGTGACAGAAACTTTTTATTCTGTCTTTTTTTTCTCCAAGAGACTCCTGGAGAAAAAAAGAGACAGATATACAGAGTTTTTTTAAATTTCTCCTTTACCTTGACCCTGGAAGTCCTTCTGTCCTCCTTCTCTTCTCTTTAGATGAATCTTACGAGCTGCTCAAAGAGTTAAAGCTTCAACACAACAACGTCCTGAAGTGACAGTAAAACCCCGCTTCTGTCAGCCTGGATATTTCAAATTTCAGGAACAGACACTTGTCATGACAGTCAGTTATTCCTGTGAGTAATAATAACATTGCACTCAAATCAGTGAGGTCTGTGAACATGGAAACATCACTGGATTTGGATCCTAAAGGAGCCACAACTTCTCAAACAGCCTCAAAGTGGGCGTTTTTGGTAGGTAAATAGAAACAAATCACAATATTATTTTTCTCCTCCCCACATGCTGTGCACCGACAGGAAGAGCCACTAAGCCCTAAAACTAAAACTAGCATGGAGCCTTTTACACTGTGTGCATTCCTGCACTGTTTGATTGCATATATTTCGTCTTACTTCCACTGATAATTGTGTAAAAGCAGACAAAATGTTCCATAAATTACAGATATTGTTAGTTTTTAATACGTTTCTAACACTGTTTGACACAAAATATGTTAATGTGAATGTAAATCAGTAATAGCCTCTGTATTCGCAGTGCAATATAAAAGAGCACAACATCTCAAAGAGAAAAATCTGCGTAAATACCCAGAGCTCGTTAAAAAACACTCAGCAAAACACAGAAACCACGCCGGACCCTTAGCACACAAATTAATAAAACTCTCACAGTCTGATGAAAACAAACACAAGCTCCACATTTAGAGAGACTGCAATGTTTGATATTTCCAAAATGTTCAGCACGAAGCTGCGATTTAGCTTCAGTTATGTGTTTAAACCTGACTGACGGTCAAACACACAGGCCGTGCAGGTAAAACCGTCTTTAGAATGAACATGTCGAGGTTTTACAGTGATCATATGTGGTTCTGTCACCTTAAACTAAAAGAAATTAAACTCTGGAATGAATTTATCAAGACTTTTGCTTTCAGATGTTTTATTACAGAATGTGCATGTTTAATCTACTTTGGATCATTTTAATTTTTCAAATGTAACTCATGAAGGAACAAAACACATTCAACTTATGTCCCTTTAGGCACTTTACACCTGGTATATACATGTGGAGGAAGCAAATACCCTAACAGACACACACACACTCAGACACACACTCAGACACACACACACTCAGACACACACTCAGACACACACACTCAGACACACACACACTCAGACACTAACTGTGGGACGGTCAGTGGAAGTAATTTGTGTGCTGATGTTATGAATAACTGTGTGTGAAAGCCGTTGTTGCAGCAGTTTCCTCTTGATTGTTCTGACAGGACACACAAGTCATTTCCTGTGACTACTTCAGTTACCACAATCAATTTTTTAAAGAGGATTCGTGCTGTGTAGTTCAGCATGTGTGTGTGTGTGTGTGTGTGTGTGTGTGTGTGTGTGAGTGTGCAAAAAAAAATCTGAAAAGAAATAAGAATTTAAAGAGAGAACTGCCCACAAATGTCACGGTAGATAAATGGGCAAAAATGTGGCTTATTTCTGAGAACTATGATATGTTGAATTATAGAGGAGATAAAGGGAATAAAAATGACGTTTTTTTCTACTTTTTTATCATTTGTAAAAGTTTATAGCCCCTTCAGTGACCCCTAGAGGTTGAAATTATCATTGCACATCACAAACTTCACAGTGATGATTTAGCTATTTGGACCCTTGTTAGTAAATCTGTAATAAACAAGTTTGTCTAAAAAGAGGAATGCAAGCAACAAACAAGATGTCTGACATGAGCATTCACTCTGGGTTTGACAGTGTCAGTCGATGTTTCCTGAAGCTCTGGTTTGATTTCCTACAGCGACTGAAACAAATACCTGAAGGCCCTTTAGCCGCTAGATGTTCCAGTTTCTCCAGCAGAAGGTCTTCAGCTGTTTCTGTCTTCTGTTTCCTGCACGTCCTCCAGCATGCAGAGGTTTTTTCAGGGGAACAGTTGCTGCTGCTGCTGAAAAAGGCTCTGATGAGATCTGTGAGACTGACTTTTTACAGTAAGTTTTCATGTTTAAGAACCAAACTAATGAGTTAAAATGCCACAGCGCCCCATGAAGATGAGAGGAACTGCAGAGGCAGGTGATGACTCTGTGTGTCACTGCTGCTGTTTCCTCACACTGACTCTTTTCTCCTTTTTTAAACTCACATCCTGATTGAACAGTTTTAAACTCAGAGTTTAAAAGCTGCAGAGTCTGATGTGCTGTTGGTTTTGTCTCATGTTTTGTTGGAAACAGTCAGATCTGACAAAGAGACTCTTTCATCAGGCTGTGAAACTCTTCAATTCATCCTCTAAACTCTGGAGTGAACTTAGATATTTTCATGAGTTTTCATTTATTCATCCATTTATATAATTCTGTAGTGTGAGCAGCATAACTGGACTGCTCTTACTTCATTATACAAAGCTGTGTTGGAGGATAATAGATCAATAAAGCTCATAACTTGCACCTTGAGAGAAAGATGTATTGCCTGCTTGTGTTGTCCAGCAGTCGGTGAACACCTCTGATTGGCTGAGCAGTACTGCTAGCTGGTCAATAGCACAGAATGGACGAGACAAAGTCAGAATACTAAACACATCATCACAGCAGCATCTGCTCTGCAACACACACATGCACACATGCCCACACACACCCACACACACACTCGTACTCTTTCCTCATGAGGCCCTTCGCTGACATTAAACACCCCCGACCTTTGACCCCGACTTCAGCCCCTAAAGCCGATTCTACAACCACCTGCTGTGCAGTCGGAGGAGAATCAGATGGTCTCACAGCGACACCAAACGCTGAGACAAACACAACCGAGCTCGTCTCCTTAAAACAGCATGTGTGTGTGCGTCTGTGTGTGTGTGTGTGTGTGTGTGTGTGTGTGTGTGTGTGTGTGTGTGGCTTACAAAGAAAGACTGCAGCTGATTTGACAGTACAGCCGGCGGATGACAGAGTGAGAGAGTGGGTGTGTGAACTTGCAGTGTGTGAATACCTGGTGAAGGACAGGCAGAAGAGTAAAAATATTAATGTATTGATTGAGTGACAGGAACGAGGGACTGTGGAGCAACGAAGGAGAGAAAGATGAAGGCAGAAATCTGATCATTTGTAAAAAATTCATTTTAAGATCGCAAGCGACGCCTGCAGCAAGTTTGGCTTCACTGATTAGTTTATCTTTACATCAAGCTCACAAGAAGACTGTGTGTGTGTGTGTGTGTGTGTGGGTGGGTGTGTGTTGCCCCCATCATGTCTCCGGCTCCCTTCAGGATCATTATAGCGACGCCAGCCTGGATACTGTGAAATATATATACGACTGTGGTAAATGAATCCACAGTTGGTGCTTTGGTGAGAATCTGGGGCAGCATGATGGTGTGAGACTGAGTCAAAATAAACTCAGTGTGTGTTCATGGTAATGAAGGAATACGCCGTTCTATGCAACAAGTGTTAGTATCATGCATCCATCTTTGGTTTATATTTTTCACAAAAAAGATATTAATAATTAGATGCATTTGCTGTTAAGAAATCTGTTTGGAAAATCTTTAAAAACTGCCTGACTGAACGGAGGTAAAGACAGAAAGACAAAAGAAAGAAAAACAGAACAAACTGAGAGCTCATTCATCCTCGAGGCTGCACCATCCGCTGAGTGTCGTTTAATAATGACAGCGTTGAAAACTGGATGAGAACACACACTGATGGACACCTGTGACTTCACAGTGACAGATTTAACACATACAGCTGAGCAGTTTAGGCGTCCACATACTTCTGGCCTTCTTACACTTTCAGACTTTCCTCTCTTTTCGTCTGCAGTGCTGCAACCATCCAGTCTTTTGCAGAAAGTTGGAGAATTCCCTCGACTCTTTTCATCCTCCCCCCCTCTCTGTCTGTCTGTCTGTCTGTCTGTCTGTCTGTCTGTCTGTCTGTCTGCTATGCTTGGCCAGGCTCTCCCTCTTGTAAACCGTGGACAGACATGAACCTGGTTCTCCCCTCTCAAAGCTCCATGGGGGACAGATTTCAGCATCGCACGTTAAATTATTGACGAAGCCTCCCCTTTCTCTTCTCTTCTGTCCCTTGAGGCTTCGTGCTGAGGGACGCTGAGAGGAAACAGAAGTCTCTGAGGACTCGCTCTGCATCTCAACACACCACAGTGAGACTGCAGACACACAGCCGACAGCAGGTACACACACGCTTACCTGGCCCTCACAAGGCAGCACTCACAGATACACAGCATACACACTGCAGAGCTGAAACACCTTCAGATGGTTGAATGATCTCTGAAGAATCCATTCAATTCACTGACTGACGCAGATACAAAACACAAACACGGACACAATTCAAGACTTGTAGGTGGAAGAGTTGCAGTCTAGTGTCACAACAACGACCCCTAGAGGCTGAAAAGTTCATTGCAGCTCACAAAAAAGTGTTTGTATATGATAGAGATGTTTCATGAAACAATCTGAAACCGAGCTCCACTTCCTGCCTTTTTTCTGTGTCTCCGTCTGCATCTCACTGAGATTCATTAACATGTAGGAGATCACATGTCACTGAAGGACCTGCTGTCCATGTTGGCTCAGAAGTTTTGCATCAAAGTTTATTTTTTAAACTGGGAAACGGTTTATGAAACGGATCCTGTATCAAGTTCTGCTCACAAGCTTTTTCCTTTTCCTGTTTTTATTATTGTCTTTGTCAGTCCTCGAACAGCTGGTTCCATGGAGTCATAATGCACAAACAAGAAGTGTTTTTTAAGTTTAAAATCAATATTTATATAAATAATTTAAAAAAACTATGGGGACTTTTTTTAACTCCACATCTATTTATGGATTACTTCATTAGTTTTTAAATTTTTATTTATTGTTGTGTGAAAGTGTGTCAGGGCCGCTGTCCGTGGTTCTGACCACAGCAACAGAGACGCTGTCCGAGGTGCTGGAGGTACCTGGAGCGTCTCGGTGCACATGGGTTTTGTTTTTTGTGCTGTTTGAATTTAATACCTTCATTATTACAGACCAGTAATTACTCCAGTGTGACAGAAAACTTCCAATTAGCTCAGATTCCCTCAGAGCGGAGGAAGTACGAGACGTCAACCAGAGAAACTGTAATTGGAATGAAAACCCGCTTGTTCTCTGCACTCGGTGGTTCGTCCCTGATGCTGATATGTTTTAACAATTACTGTGAACTTTCCTCCGATACTGCCTGTTTTTCAAAATTAGATTAATATTGGTTGATTTGAGTTGAGTATATTTGCAAAGCCTGGTGTCACAATAAATGAATGATGCTTTACAAGGTTACAACAATTTCTACAAGTGAAAAACTATAAATTATACATCTGGAAATGTTGTTTGTTTCTCGTCTTTCTTGTCAAAGCATCTGATCCCCTAACGACAAACCTCCTCTAAAACTGGAAAACTGTCTTAATGTTTCTGATGATCAAAACTTCTGATTGATTACAAATATTTGACTGGTGACACTTGACTCACTTTGATGTACTTTTCCCAAAGTAAAACTTTGCCAAATTTTTCTCTGCTGTGGAATACTGTCAGTGTGTGTGTGTGTGGTGTGTGTGTGTGTGTGTGTGTCTGTCTCCCTGCTGAGTATTAAAAGTGGAACAGCAGCTGGTTTAAGCTGCTGTTTCAGTCTTTGAGGCTCGTTATTAGACAACACTGCCTGACTAACACACTGCTGTGCTGTTTACTGCCACAGGGGAATACACACACACACACACACACACACACACACACATACCATACACACACACTCACACACGTACATACACTCTCACACACCTGCATCACAGCTGTAACTCCCACGTCTCCTCATACGAGCACAGGAACAATCCAAAATCCAGTCAGTCACTCGTCCTCAGTGTACTAACATACGGACCCTCTCACTTCTTTAAACACTTTAAATTCACAAACAGACCCCTGACGTGTGTGTGTGTGTGTGTGTGTGTGTGTGTGTGTGTGTGTGTGTGTGTGTGCTTACAGTAATGTATCATGAGCAAGTGGCTTGATATAAAATAAAAAAAGTAGGAAAGTAAAGAAACACGATGAAATACTAAAATCGTCCTTTTACATTTTTGAAGAGCCGTCGAGTTTTTGTTTCTGATGTGAGTTTTAGTCGTTGAAAGATGTTTTGTTTTCCACAATGATCCTTCATTTGCTGTTGTTTATATCTCAGACTTCCACTTTTAGCTCTGGCAGCTTCAAACTTAAACAAGCTCAGAACAAAGAATAATACCAGTGTTTTCGTCACATCTTTGCAGTCGGTCGTCCAGATGTGATCACAGTCATGAAAAGTTAATCAGGTTTTAATAAAAACAAGGAAATTTCTTAAAAGAATAAAGTCGAGCTTAAAACCTGGGAACCCGTCACTGATGTCGAGAGCTGTGTCACTGGATGTTTTATGATCATTTATTGTTAAAGAGCCAACAACTTCCTTTATATCATGAACATGTTTGTTTGTATTGTAAATATTTATTGAATAATCATCAGGAGCGTCGAGTTCCGAGAAACTTTCAAAAACACAGCACATGAATGCATGTGTGTGTGTGTGTGTGCATCTGTGTGTGTGTGTATTTATATATATGTGTGTGTGTGTGTGTGCATCTGTGTGTGTGTGTATTTATATATATATGTGTGTGTGTGTGTGTGTGTGTGTGTGTGTGTGGAAGGTGCAGTAGCTGGTAATTGGCTCGTCTCTTCCCTCCTCACTGAATCACATCGTTGGGACTCTCAGACTCTGACAGCTGAGCGGGCCGTCGTGTCCTTTGCCTCCTCCTGCCAGTTTGTTTTTCTCCGTCTCTTCCTCACAGCTTTAATTGGAGAAATGGAGAATTCTTCTCATTAGCCGAAGCATCTTAATTTCTACAGGGTTTTTTTTTCAGCTGCACAAATATGCTTCACTATATAAGATACACTTTCCATCTGAATGACAGTGAGGCTGTGTGTTGTGAATAAAGGCAACATACAGAGTCTCAGCAGGAGGCCAGCTGCTCCAGAGGAGGAGGAGGAGGAGGAGGAGGAGGAGGAGCTCTACTTCATGTCAGGTTTATGTGCTGAAACAGCTGAACCCTGGAAGGAATGAGAGTGATGTGTTGTGGGTATTTCTCCATATGTTGCGCTGTAACAAAGGAGCTTGTGTGTAGTTTTTCTGATCTGATGGAGGATCAGTGCAGTTTGACACATGAAGCACATGAAAGCAGATTCAAGCTAAATGTCAGTATTTTAATCAGCACTGCATCATTAAAGCTGCATTAAGTGGTGTTTGACCACCAGGGGGCAGACACAGCAACAACCAAAACTCACTGAAATGCTGAAATGTGTCTTAACTTCGTGTAATCTGTGACACTGTGTTTGAAAAGGGAATTTAAAAAACTGTCATTAAAACCTGATGTCACTTATGATGAACTTAAACAAAGTCTTTGTGAATGTTTCTGACTGGAATCAAGTGTCTTCTGGTCAATTACAACATTTCTAATGTAAAGTTGACAATATTTGAGATTTTTCTTCTGATAACTTGAAGTTATAAATCAACAAAACCTGTCGGGTTTAATTATCAAACCAGAAATTAATATTTAGCCTCAAGTTTTACACTGAATTCTCTCATTTCAGACACTTAAAACAGAGAATATTTGAGTTTTTACCTGAAAAAAATGACTGATATGATTGATTGTACTGATTTTCAGTTCATAAATAATAAATCAACAGTTTCTTTTAGCTCTAAATCAGTTTTGTAGAGATTACAAGATATATTAAAGTCGCATGTTAACTGACCAAACTAACAAACCAGTGTTGAAGCATTGAAACTTGTTTTTAACTGAACAATGGAGCCAACGTTTATGAATGTTTATTGTAAGACGACTTCGGTGTTTGAGGAGCCAGTTTTCAGCTCACAGGTCACATGTTCAGAGCCAGCGTGGAGGACAGGGAATTTTGGCAGCTACATCGTCTCTCTGTAATCTGAAAAAAAGAAATGTGTTCAATTTTAAAACCCTCAGATGTAAATGACAGAGCAGCAGGAGAGACTGGAGGAATTCTCCATGAATAATGGAGGCTTTGGAAAACGCTCTGACAAGATGTCAAAACATGTCATTTTAAATTCACCAAAAGTTTGGCTCCGACTGCTGAAGAAACACCAGCTCTGGTTAATTCACCGCCACCCTGACAGATGTGTAGTCAGTTACTGCGGAGGAACAGCTGTCAATCAAACCTGCTGTGCAGTTTGATGTAAGTCAACACAACCGAGGCTGAGACGAACAAGACGCAGAATCATCAACGAGCGCCAACGCAAGAGCTTCACACCACAGCTTTCTGTTATTTACAACAAGAATTACAAGTTTCTCTCATTAATTAATCTTTAGCATCTGTAGCAGAATCATGACGGTAAATCCTGACGGAGGTGAACAATGATTCTGCTCAGATCAATCAAATCATCAATTATCCAAATTTGTAATGTTGCTCGTGTTTTATAATAAATAAAAAAAACAGAGCTGACTGAGGAGGACGACTCGCTTCTCTTTATGTCAGTATACCAAAAAATAACAAACACACACGTTACCAGTAAAAATATCTGACAGAAGTGTTCAGTCTGAAGATGAAGTCACACCTTCTGCTTCATGAGACGATGAAGCTTCAGGTGAGTTTTACCTGCCGGCAGGAAGCTGCTGCGAGCCTCAGTCTGACGCAGCTGAGCAGAGACTGGCCTTCTGCTGCTGGATGGGAGCCAATTATCACGCTTTACTTGCTCATCCACCTGCTGGCCAAGATACAACACACACACACACACACACACACACACACACACACACACACACACGTCGACACTAAGATTGTTACACACACATCACACGAACAAAACTACAACAGTACGGACTCAAACAC
>JAQMCX010000033.1:1780912-1790912 GCA_029814765.1 Acanthurus leucopareius
CTGTCTGTGTGTGTGTGTGTGTGTGTGTTGTTCCTGCTGCATCACAGGATCAAAGGCTTTTTTGCTTGAGTCCTGACACACACACACACACACACACACACACACACACGCACACACACACTCGTGGTTCTGGGTGTGTGTGGACGACTGTCACCTGTAGTTCTTCTGGTTTCTTGAAGTGGTCGATGCAGCGTGTCTAATCAGTGAAAGCGAGCTCTCTGATTGGCTGCTCAGGCTGGCGAATGTGTGGTTTTATTCATTAAGTGTCTTTTTTTTTTCTTCTCATCTTTGCCTTTTATCTTTTTCCACCAGCAAAGTGTCTCATGCTGACAGGAACCGAGCGAAGCAGAACTTCACAGCAGCAGCAGAGTTTCTCAGTCAGACAGACAGTTAGTTTGGACTCTGAACTGATGATGAGACGCTTCCTTATGATCACCTCTGATGATGACTGATCGATGACTGATCGATGACTGATCGATGACTGATCAGGCTTCAGCGTGCAGTCTGCAGGTCTCAGTGCAAATGTTTCACTCTTCGGTCTCCTAATCTGAAACTGGAAGATGGTCAGAAAGTTCTGGACCGGCAGAAGACTGACGGGTCGGTTCCAGTGTTTTTGTTCCTCTTCAGGCTTTTTAACGCCTGTTTTTCATTCAGAAAATGTTCTGACAGCTTTTTGTCTGCGTCAAGTTTGAAAAAGACTAATTTTTCTGAAAAGTCTGCTTTAGCAAAAAAAGAAACAAAAATCTCAGTTTTATTTGTGTGTAAATGCATAAATATGCAGGTGTGTGTGTGTGTGTGTGTGTGTGTGTGTGTATGATTCAAGGATTTAAGGTTGAGATCATTTCTTGTTAAATACAAAAAGTGTTTGTCATAAAGTCTGAAACATTTGTTGATTTCTTTTAACGCAGACGGCAGATTTTTGTTTAAAATCGTGGAAAACAAACATTTAGTTTTAGTTTTGTTCTGTGATGCAACAAACAGAAATAAAACGATGAAAGTTGCTCAAAGTGAAGATTTCGCTCAGAAAACTGACTGCTGACAGGAACCAAACGGAGAATCATTGATCTCACTGTTTGAGGTTTTTAGTTTGAAACTGTTCTTGCAGACGATGATGATGCAGTTAGTTCACTTCCTGTTTGTGATCAGCTGTCTGCAGCAGGTCAACATCGTTTCTGTTCATTTCTCTGGGAGCTGCTTTTTGAAAACACCATGAAATCAACCAGTTGCTGAACTTCAAATCACTCTGCATGAAAATGGATGATTTGTAAATGGAAGGTGTTTGATCTGCTGGCCGTGTCTCTGCTCGCTGGCACCAATGAGCCGTTTCATTGGGTTTAACAAGGCGAAGCGTGTTAACAGCTGAAACTAAACCTCCTCTAACTACTAACTACTCAACTTTATTTAAATTTACCAAGAAAGAAAATCTACTTTTTATCTGGTTCTCAGGCAGTCAGAGATGAATGAAAACCTTCCATAAAAACTGGTTTTCTGTCTCACCATTGTTCTGTTTTTCTGACATATATTTACCTTTATTTCCATGAACACACACACTGTACTTTATTACATGTAACTCAACACTACAAGTGTCAGCTGCACTGTGCAGCAGCAGTCTGTAAGTTTATGTCTTTATTCTGCAGAAATCTGTGGAGTTAAATGGCTGCAAACAAAAAACAGAACAGGCAAAGATCTGAAACAGGATGTTTTGCTGTAAAATGTTCTCAGCAGCGACGTGAAGCTGGATGAATCTGTGTGAAACAGACTCACAGAAACAAACAGTCACACAGTTTGATGGAGTTTGTATAAAACCTAAATGGTCAAAGTGTAAAAGCTGCGAGGAGCAGAAGGTCTGATTCGCTCAGAAAACCAGACTCTCCTGTAGGTGTCGTCCCTCCGGGCCGACGCGGCGGTGAGGGTTTGATCTGCGACCCGTGTCCGTCCTCTGGCTGCAATGAGCCGTTTCATTGGGTTTAATAAAGCGGAGTGTGCCAACAACTGTCATCTGAGGCGAGAAGCCAAACCTCCCCACGTGCTCCAGATTGGAGAGCAGACAGAAACGAACCGGCGGCCTCGGACAGCGAGGGTCCTCCTGGCCATAAGGAGTCTATTATGCTCCTGTGTATCACGCAGCTATCTTTGTGGCGACTCTGCGGCGTGCTGTGGCGTTTGTAAAGGCCTGGTCTGGCAGAGCGCTGGCACACGGTGGTCAGGACATGCTGCTAAATCCCATTAGAGTCTGTCCAGAGGATACGAGGCTGCCAATTACTGTCAGTCATCATCAGGCTTCTCCCTCAGGGAGCCGCAACGCTTTGAATTAACCCTAAAAACAAGAATCTGAGGGACGAGCTGATGAGCTGCAATATACGACGCAAATATCCCAACAACACAACAACCTGTAGAGGACTGAAGGGAAACGCTGCTGAGGACTCGTCTGCTGGAGGCCTGAACTGCAACGTCATCTACGAGGCTTCAGATTAAACTGAAGTCAGAGATCAAACTCAGCAGGACTGAGAATAAAGAGACCAGTGAAAGTCTTTGAGGATTTCAGAGACACTGAAGTTCTCACACACAAAAAAAAGATCTCTGATTTCATTATTACTTTCATTTTTTACCATTTAATTTCACATTTTCTCACTTTTTTCCAAACACTGAAGGATCTGAGCTCTCTGCTGTCAATGAAAGAATGAATGAAGTCTTTATTCATTTATTTTGTTAGATTTAAATATAAAATATACATTTAAATTGTAAAATTGAATGAACCTCCAGGCTGTTAAAACCCCAAATCAATAAAAGCAATAAAATATATAAGGACCTAATATTTTTCCTCACTTGACGGCTCATGAGAAGAGGAATCTGAGGGGAAAGAAAGTTCAAGACAAACGTAAGTGAAAAAGAAACTGAGTCAAATTCAATTTTAAATTAAAATCAAATTATACAACATTTCTACAATATTAGATTAAAAAAGCACAATCTGAGGTCCTATAAAGGCAATTCCACTTCATATTTGGAACCACATCCACAGCTCAGACTCTAAAAATGCAACAGTTTTAATAAATAGATGGAAATGAGCATTAAATTCACTTACAGTGAGAATCAGGTCTGTGCAGCACAAACAGCTTAAACTGAGCTCAGCTTTTCATCTCCTACAAGTGGACTTCATGTCTCATTACTGCAGTTATGTCTGATTCACGTGTTCCTCTGTGGTCTGAACAGACCGGAGCTGAAGACAATAAAGACATTTATCACTTTCTGCTGAATGTTGAAGTGATGTTTGTATTTGGAGATTAAAATGCTGCATGAACGCCTCTGAATGTTTTCAAAGTGTCTGTTTTCTTGCATTTTGCATCTTTTCAACATTTTTTTTTTTCTTTGAAACATCTGAAAGTGCAAATGAACTTTGTCTTCGGTCTGAAACTTCTTCTCCTGAAACTGGGTGGAGGTTTACCATCACACCATCCTCCCTTCCTCCCACCTTTCCTCCCGTCCTTCCTTCCTTCCTCCCTTCCCTCCTCCCCTCCTTGGCAGTGCTGCTCTTCTGCTTGGTCGCCTCCATGTATCGGCCCACAGCAGCGCACTCAGACGCTTCTAATCCTCTTTTGATGAACTTGGTTAATAGACCTCCTGCAGTGAATTTTGGCTTTGTCCGTTGCACAGCACACGACCCTCTCCACGCCCCCAGAGCACGCACTGCGCGTCCCCGCGGTCCCCACCTCCATAAATTCACCCATCAAAGTGGAGAAAGTTGGAGTTGAGTTACTTTGTTGGCCTTTGATAGAAGTTTCTTCCGAAGAAAGTTTGAGAGCGATGCCGCCGAGTAAAAGCCTCTTTGCGCCTTTCCTCTCCGTGGAGACGGAGGGGACGGTCGGTCCCGGGGCCCCGGTGGCTCTCCATGCCGACATCCAAGCTCTGCTGCAGCGGAGCCGCACGCAAGAACGGCAGCTGACGGAGCGCACCAGACGCGGCTGCGACCACAGAGACCCTGCATGCGCCATCGTGGAGCTCCGGCTCGGCCCCGCCGGCGGCGCGCTGCACTACCTTCAGCCGGACAAGTGCGCACTGGAGCGGGCGCAGAGACGGCGACGCCTCGCTGCCAACGCCCGGGAGAGGAGGAGGATGCTGGGGCTCAACGTCGCGTTTGACCGGCTCCGCAGCGTCATCCCCAACCTGGAGAGCGACAAGAAGCTCTCCAAGTCCGAAACGCTTCAGATGGCGCAGATTTACATCACCACCCTCAGCGAGCTGCTCCAGGAGAGCGCGTGCGGAGCCTCGGTACCGACTCGTGCCGCGCGGCCCACGGGGGCCCCTCAGCCCTCGCTGGGGACCACGCATCCTGAAGAGGAGACTTTGGGGCCAGACAGGAGCTTTCAGAAGAGCGGCGGCGGCCCGGTTCGCCCGGAGGAGGAGCAGAGGAGTTACAGAGAGGAACTGTGGGAGAGAACAAGCGGGACCAAGTGATATTTAAACCCCAGTGAACTTTTGGAAAAATAAGACTTTTTTCTATTTTTTTAAAAAAGATTGTAAATGTTTCCTGTTGTCTGACAGAAAAGAAGAAAAAGAAGCTTTGAGTTTTCTGTTTGTAATGCAAATTGTCATTAGTAAAGAAAAATGTAATAATTTGCAAACAGCCTCCATCATTTCTTTTTCTCTGGTGACGAAGCCGGTCGGTTGGAGTTCAGTTTATTTTCTCAGACAAGTTCCTCACAGTTTCAAAAAGTTTCCAGATAAAAAGAGAAAAAAAAAGTTTAATATCAAAATAACTTGTTGAAAAGTTTGGAGCAGGTGATTCTCTGAGACATTATCCTCATTATGTGAATTCAGAGGAAAGAACGAAGGAGCAGGAAGTACTGAAAGTAGCAATTTTTATTATTTTAAAATTATGTACAGGTAACCAAAGACATCAGTCTGCAAATTGGTACAAAGATCAAGTTTTTCCTGCAGTTGGCTTGTTAAGAAGCTCTCTGTCTGTCTGTCCAAAACAACAACACGACTGGGAGAAAAGGCTTTAGAAAATTAAAAATAGAGTCAGATTCAGAAAAGTAGAGTCTACCGGTCTAAATTTAAATTTTACCCCCCACCCCACCCCACCCCACCCAAGACCCCACCCCCAAAATACCCATCAGCCTCTCTTCCTACATGAGGAAATCAATCTATTTACAAGAACTATGTACAAAAAGCTCTTCCATTCATTCATCCAGACATCTGTGAATAAAGCTCTTGTAAACTTAAGAAAAGGAGCGTGAGGGTTAAACTGTGTGTGTGTGTGTGTGTGTGTGTGCGTGTGCGCGTGTGCATGTGGTAATTATCACAGGAAAACAGACAGATACGAATTAACGGGATGAACATGCTGGATGACAGAAGTTTGAACATTCACAACTGATAAAAAACAAGAGAACTTGTCTGCATTCAAAGTGACAGAAACACATTTATGTCTTAATTTTCCAAATCTGAACAACTAATCAAACAGAAAGTTACAGAAAGTTACATCTCTGGATCATTTCAACCTGGATTATCGAAGGAAACACAAACCTTCTGAGAGCTCAGAGTTTCAGGGGAACACAGAGACATAGACACATTTCCACTTGTGGCAGAACTCTTGTAGAAGTTGAAGGATCAGATCGTTTATTCCAACGAAAAGCTTTAAAATGTGATTTCGCTCGTGTGTGTAATGTCACAATGTTTTCATGGACAGGCGTCAAAACCTCTTCTTCTGTTTGAGTGAATGATTAAACCCCTAAAGTAAAATCTGTGGATCATTTTGAAGGTTTTTTGTTAAAAAGGTCTGAAACAACAGTTCATATTCAGCATCTTTCTGCTCCTCCACTCTGTCTGTTGCTGAATTAAGACTCTGGAAACATAAAATTAAGTTAAACCCATAAAATTTAACTGCAATCTGTGGACTTTGAAACTTTACAGCTGCGGCTGAAGTGTTTCAGTTTGAAACCAACCAAACAGGAAGAAAAAAAAGTATCGGCTTGATCTTTGAATCTTCTCTGCTGGTGGTTCGTTCAAACAGCAGAGAAGCAGCTCGTCTTCACCTCTCAGACTCGGGCGTCTCGGCTGCCTTTGTGCTGTAATTGAGGGCTCTTCTCCGAGCCGTGGGCGCACTGACGGGGGCGGTAAATTGAAAGGACCTGAAGGAGGACAGGTTCTGGTCCGGAGGGCTCAGGTCCCGCCAAGACACAAAGCTTTGATCTCGGGTGAGAGGGCGATCAATTCCTTGAAAGGAAAAAGTTTTCGCCTCTGTGGGGGCGGGCAGTCGCTCCAAGTTTTCAGAGAGTTCAAACAACCTTGAGGAGCGTTCTGGCTTTCGTCTCAGGTGTTTGTTGGCTGCTGACCGGCTGACTGAAGTGTCCTTGACAGGCTGCAGAAGCACCTGTTTCGATCACGGCACCAGAACGACCAATTTCAAATCAGCTGGTTTGTCACAGAGCTTCACGATGGAAGAAAAGTTCTCGCTTACCAACAGAGAAAATATCTCGTTATGCACAGATGGAAAACAACGAAAAAACAGACCTCATGCAAACGTTCACAGGCAGTCCCACCTTAAAATACCACCTTAACTTCATAAAAGCCTGCAATTGAGGGTCTGAACTCTCGGCCCAGAGAGGATCAATACTTCAGATTTATCTGCCTCAAGCTGCCTTTTGCTTTGATGACAGGCTGCAGAAATGGCAGCTCCACTCCAATCTGTCAGCGATCAATAAGAGGGCGGGGCAGCTTCACCGGGGGGGAGGGGGGAGGGCGAACAGGTGAGAGAAGAGCTGAACTTTAAAAAGAAACATTAAAAAAAAAAAAAAGACCAAAAAAACATCACATCGAACTTCTACAAAAAGAGCCGGGAGGAGAGAAATTAAATACTGATTTGGTTTTCACCTTCAACACCTTCAACAGCAGATCAGATGTGATTCCAGCTCGAGGAGCCGCAGCTCGTCACGTCAGAGACAAGTGACCGTCACTTTTAGTCAGTTCAGGGAAAAATGTCGGAGTTTCCACCGAAGAAAAACATGAAAACAACCGAGAAAAGTTCTTAAACTGATGAAGACGAAGGCCGATCACAACACGAAGAGGAAGATGATGATGAAGAGCAGTGAACTGAATCTGAAGTGAGGATGAAGGAAGCCAACAAAATGAGGGAGGTGGCTGTGTGTGTGTGTGTGTGTGTGAGTGTGTGTGTGTGTGTGTGTGAGAGTGAGACAGGCTTCTCTCTAGCAGTGCTCCAGATAGTCAATTATCC
This sequence comes from Acanthurus leucopareius, assembly GCA_029814765.1. Lineage (NCBI taxonomy): Eukaryota > Metazoa > Chordata > Actinopteri > Acanthuriformes > Acanthuridae > Acanthurus > Acanthurus leucopareius. The sequence continues at coordinate 1,788,144 of JAQMCX010000033.1, forward strand.
GGGAGATGGACTTCTGTCCTGTGGTGCCGACGTCACACTGCAGAGAGAGAGCAGAGGTCAGTTACCACACACACACACACACAATAACACACACACAATAACACACACACTGAAAAAGAACAACCTATTCTCTCACACACACACTCATCTGTGCTGAGGACATGAGTTTGAATATTTCCTGATCATTGTCCTTCAGTGATAATAAACTGATCATTTCAGAAATTCATTCACTCATCACATGAACCAACTCACACATCAATAATAATGTTTCACGTTCCGTCACAATTGATTAATGGAAAATGTCATTGATAAAGTGATTGTTTTATTTCAGTGAACTGATGAACAGCAGGTTTGTTCAGCTTGATCAGACTATAAAATCACTTATCAGCTGCTTGGAAGGCTGAATGATTGTTTGCACTGAGGAACGAGCTGCTGCTTCACAGGAACGTCAAGGATCATTTTCACAAACACACTTTCAGAGTTTCCTTTGATGAGTTTCTATTGAAAAATCCACACATTTACTGTGAATTCTGAAGGGTTTCAGTCTAAAACCTGCTGGTTCGGAGACGTCATGTGGATTATTAACAGCTGATATAAACATTTTGAGAGCAGCGTCACGGCAGAGACTCACAGTGAGGTTCATGAAGTTGAGGAACTTTTTCAGCATTTCTGTCATGATAGAGAAATCTCCTTTGGGCAGATTCTCCCTCACAGTAGTCACATTCAACTGGAGGACGCAGAGAAACAGAGAGAAAGAAACAACAAAGACTAAATTAAACATGTGAAACATCAAATCAAACCATGTGTGTGTGTGATGAGTTACACATATACTGTGATTCAGTTCATATCTCTGGATCAATATGTGCATGTTTGCATGCACATGTCAGTATGTGTGTACTGCATGTGTATGTGTTCAGGAGTGTGCTAAGTGTGTGTGACAGCTCTTAAAAACCTGCTGAATGGGATGTGAAACAGTAAAATGTTCATGTGAGACTGTGACAGAAAAAACTTTGACGTCATTAAAAGTGACACTAACACACACAAAGCTGAACGCTAAGTGTTGATGCATCTTGAATATCTGACATCTTTCCTGTCGTTGTGTGCGTGTGTGTGTGTGTGTGTGTGTGTGTGTGTGTGCGTGTGCATGTGTGTGTGTGCGTGTCACTCACCGGGCTTCCCTGACACAGGCAGCCCAGCAGCAGTGCTGTGTAGGAGGCCACGATGCTGTCCTCCATGTGCTTCCCTGCGTGCTGCAGAGCTGAGAGGAGGAAGATGATGATGGAGAGGAAGAAACACGTTCACTCATTCTGTCATCTTCATCAAATCTGCAAACATCTTCACAGAACATCTGAGAAGCAGCGCGGTCGTACCTTTGTTGAGGTCCAGCTCCTCGTCCTCCTCGTCCTGTTGCTTCTTCTTCTTGCTGTCCTCCTGTTTGTCCGAGTCGTTGTTGTTGTCGTTGGCGACCCACTGGATCTCCCCGCCCGTCTCCTGCCACTCCCCGCTCTGGTCCAACGCAGGCTTTGGCGCTTCCTTGATGAGGTCATCAGTCTGCGCCTCGGCCAGGACGGCAGCTCGCTCACGCTGGAGGAAGAGCTGAAGAGGAGGAACAGGTCAGCTGACACAACACCTGCTTCAATATTTTAACTGATATGGTTGTTTAACAGTTTCGAGGACGTGATGCTGAATGTTACTGAACCGTTTTTGTTGCTTCAATATTAAATTTAACAGAAATCAAAATATTTATTTTCTGTTAATATGTTCTAAATGTGGCTAAATGTCTCACATCTTGTTGCCTGGAAGCAGGACGAGCTTCTCATCTGTCGTGACTTTGAGTTTCTTAAATTAATAAAAAAATATAATTCTTAAAAAGTGGCATCCTGTCTTATTGGCTGTTCAGACGACTGAAATCTGTGTTAGCAAATAAATAAAAGATCTCCAGCTCTGCTGCTGGTTCTTGCTTCACTCTGTGTCATCAGTCTGTTTCTACTGTTGACCTCAGTGGAAGTCGGTCTGGATAAGAGCATCAGCCAAATCTGATTAAACGGGATAATTTGATTTAAATGAAGCTTCACTGGTGCTCATGGGAAGCCGAGCAGCCACAGCAGAGTGCAGAGCAAAACAACAGAGGAGACACTGTGGAAAACACGATGTAAATGTGATCTGCTTGAAAAATGTGTCAGCCAGCACCTGCTGCACTAACTGCCCCGATGCTGCTCTGAGTCACACCAACCTGGACGAGTGCAGCGATGGCGCTCAGCGGGCCGCCGCCGCTGCTGATGTCCTGGTGCTGAGGGTTCAGCAGCATGGTGGAGTTGCAGGGACCCTGACCTCCCTCCATCTCCATCTCCATCAGACAGTACTTGTTCCTGGCACTGTACTCCACCAGGTTGATGAGAAGGCCCAGACCCTGAACACACACACACACACACACACACACACACACACACACACACACACACAGGGTCAGATTTATTATTCCAACACATCTGGAATTGCATCTCTTTAACTTTGAGTCTGAAAACTTTTCTGTCCTTTCAGAACTTTTTACAGTTCGAGTTTTGACCCACAAAGACTCTGAAACCCTGAAGTGTGAAAGTTACTGACAAAACCTGAGACTCTTAGAAAAAGACACACTGATGTTTGTTGACATTGGAAAGAAATGTGACATGTGACATCACAGCACGACTTCCTGTACAGGTCCTGTACGGAGGTCAAATCAGCACAGAGCTGCATGAACAGTGTTGGTGTCGAGCTTAAACTGTGCTT
>JAQMCX010000033.1:1793412-1795912 GCA_029814765.1 Acanthurus leucopareius
GAAGCTCAGACTGAGGCCTGTGTCGCCCACTGAAACAGCAGCTCTTTGTCGACTCATTTAGCCTTTATCCTCATCTTAACCCCCCCACACACCCCCATGCAGACCCTCTCCCTCTGTGGGGGGGGCGAGGGTCCGGTCACACTTGGGGCGGCTGAAGGAAACTGCATGTTGAACTTGATGCTGGTGTTTGGTTTTTAAAATGAAGCTCAGACACAAAGTCACATCAGCTCAGACTGATGATCACAAAACTTGACCCAGTTATGTTCCAACACTTCACTGCTGAACAACAAGTAAACAAACGGTAAACGACACCACTTCCTCAATGAAATATTTGGAATTTCTGCATTTCCTGTTTTGTCGGGGCAGATAAGGACCTGAACCACAGGACTGATACATTTTATGATTCACGAGAAAAACAGAAATACGGTGGATTTGAATGATCGTTTCAGACACTGTTTGCTGCGAAAAGCTCCGGTCAAAAAGTGATGACGAGCTTTGACTAAAGTGACCTCATCCAATGAGATCGAAACAAAAACACCAAAATGTGCCTGAAACACTCGAGGACAAAATGCAAAGCGACACAGAAAAAAAGGAAAGCGAGGTCAGGTCATTTCCACAGCTGAAGACGCTCTGCTGATGCTCTGCTGACAGAGGTCACAGGTCAGAGGTCAGGCCAGTGACTGACAGGATGTCAGGACCAGGAAATTAAAGAACAAAACTCCCATAATGAAACACATTATAACCAGCAGGCAGACTGAGTCAGACTGACACACACACACACACACACACACACACACACACACACACACACACAGATTCATACAGTCACAGACTTCACAGCACTGAGGCGTTTACAGCTGAGCCGCTCTGTGCAACGCCACATACGGGTTTTTATATTGTAATCGGACGTCATAGCTCTGTCCTCCAAATATAATTGTTGAATGAACTGTTGCTCTGAATCTCCAGTAAAAAGACCGAGAGGAGGAAGGAAAAAGAAGTCAATCTGATGATAGTTCTGTTTTTATAAATATACTTTTACAGCTTCCAGATCAGATCTGTCAATATATAATCAATCAAAGTGAATCCTGTCAGATTGGAGCCAAGTTGACCCAGGTTCAAACACGAGTGACACCCCTGGGGTCAGAGGTCAAATCCGTGCAGGTGTGTGTGTGTGTGTGTGTGAGTGTGTTTCTCACTTTGCAGAGGAGATGATGAGGGAGGAGTCCTTGTAGGCGATCAGGTAGCTCTGGTTCTCCGGGTTGTGGACTGTCACCTGCATGCACACAAACAAACACAGTTACTTTTTTTACCCAGAAGGCATTTGTTTATCTCATGATTTCTGCAACGATTTCACACTCGTTTGGCATTTTTTTTAACACATTTACTACTTGTGAACAATATTCATCAAACAAGTTCTAAAACCTGAAATTATCAGCAAGAAATATTTGATTCATGTTGGGAAATAACTTCTCTTTCGTGGCTGCAGCAGGAAAGTTTCCTCCCAACAGTCGGTGTCACACTTACACTCTCCAGCACCCGTAAACACCTCTCAGCTCCCCACAGAGACGACACCAGCATCTCCTTATCGTCCTCCTGCTTCAAGTTATCAACACACTCTTTCACTGTGGACAGAGAGGCAGAAACAGGGAGAAGAGTCACAAATCAAAGCCATCGTCATCAATTCTCATTTTTATTTAAGATGTGATTCTTTATAACATGTTCACCTTTATCTACTATGTGGTCCAGTCCTCCCAGAAGCCGAAGCTCCTCTTTGAACCAGTCTCCCGCTCGCTTGGACGTCAGGGACAGTAACGTCTCCATGGCTAAATGACCCGTCTACAGGGAGAGAAAAGGGACAAGAGGAGTCATTCTCATCCAATGTGTCTGACATGTGAGTTCACACTAAAACACCGCAATGGCAGGTTTTCACAGGACAAATTTCACCATTTATGAGAGTCAGCAACTGCAAAAGTAGAAATCAGGATTGAGAAGCCTTGAAAAAATCATGTAAAAGGGGAACTTTTGTCAGGAAAAATAACCTATTTTAAGTATAAAACAGATGTTTCATCATAATTCCTTTATTCTACAAAGTCTCATTTAAAATTTCTCAAAAACAGAACATTTGAACAAACAAGATTCTGTAAAGAACATTCATACTGACACCATCAGTGCAACAGGGAAGTCCTGAATGATTCTGTAGAGATGAACATTCAAGGGACAAATATCCAGAGAGAAGTTGACTGAACTGCTGCCAGTTTCCACACACAGAGACTTTTCTCAGCCTCCTTTCTCTCAGTCATGACTGTGAGTCCATGTTGCTGATGCACAGCAGCAGAAAACAAGCACAAGAGCAGAAATGTGACCGAAGCAAAGAGCCTGAAACTGTTTGGTGTTTAAGTTAAACAGGTTTCATCTCGACCCACAAAGCACTGCAGCAGCGTCACAGACGGCCTCCTGCGGCTGTCAGAGTCGGATCTGCAGCTTCCTCCTCTGGATTTGG
>JAQMCX010000033.1:1831489-1846433 GCA_029814765.1 Acanthurus leucopareius
CATCCCTCCATCCATCCATCCCTCATCCATCCATCCATCCGTCCTCATATCAGAGTTTTTTCCTTTTCATTCTCATCCATCCATCATCCATCCATCCATCCATCATCCATCCATCCATCCATCCATCCATCATCCCTCCATCCATCCATCCATCATCCCTCCATCCATCCATCCATCGATCCATCATCCCTCCATCCATCCATCCCTCATCCATCCATCCATCCGTCCTCATATCAGAGTTTTTTCCTTTTCATTCTCATCATGTCCATTCATCTCTGACCTCTTTGTGTCCGTCTTCTCTCGTTCTTCCTGTTTTTCTTCATGTCGTGTGTCATCATTCACATCCCAGTAACATTTTCAGCGTTTCCTGAATCCCAGCAGGACTTCAAAGCCAAACCAGTTTCATCTTGAGCTTTTTCTTTTTTTTTCCGCTAACTCTTCTGTCATGTTGTCTTTCTGTCTTTCTGCTTGTTTGCGTGTGTGTGTGTGTGTGTGTGTGTGTGTGTGTGTGTGTCTGCTTTTCAGAGAGTGAGGTGTGACAGTGATGTACTAACCTTCCCCAAATGAGCCCTGCTGCCTACTTCCTGCCCCTCCCACTGCTGCTCATCGTCCAATCACCAAGCCCCACTGCCTCTCCGCTTCCTTAGCAGCTGCTGTTCGATCCCGCCCTGCTCCTTGGCAGCCGCCGCTTCACTCGTTCGTACGTGTTGCTCGTAACTGCATGAATCCTTGTCTTTAGGTCACAATTTACAGCTTTATTTCAGATGGATGTTGTGTTGTTCCCTTATCTCAGCAGGTAAACTAGTGTTTGCATAACTAGAAGTAAAGAGAAAGGCAACTTTTCAGCCCAGTTTGATAATCCAGATTATATTTATGATATTTACTGTGAATTTGCAACAGGTTTTCAGAGTGGGAGCAGTTGTTTTAGGAGTCTTTAGTTCTGGATGTAAAGTTCTGGTTCATTTTCTTTTAGACAGTGTTGAAGTTGGAGCGAATAAAAAACTTGGATAGAAGTGAAATTCTCTGTTTTAATAATCAGAATAAAATACAAACACATCTGATCACAGAGCTTTAAATCAGCACTGATCAGAGCTGCAGTGTTTTGTTCCCTGTGCTGACTGAAGTTTATGCATCTCCTCAAACTAAAGCTGGAACTTATTTATTGCTTTTAACATAAAATGCTTAACAACAGAAGCTGTATTTTCTGGCTGTGCTAAGAAGCTGCATATAAAAACTCACACTTATTAATAGAGTATCTTTAGATTAATTGAGCTGATTTTATCATCATAAATCTATCAAACTAGTCTGTCTGAGGCTGAAACCATCACGTCTGAAGCAGATGTGGTGTGTTATGTAGTGAAGGGTCACCTGCCTGCTGTGGTGGAAACTTCCTGCAGTGATTCTCTGTCGGCAGGATGAAGTCAAACTGCTCTGAAAGCTTCTGTCTCATCATCTGCCTCCGGCTGCTCTCGTCATTTCCTTACTAATGCAAAACATTTGCTGAACTTTATTTTAACCTGTAAAATCTGATGTGAATGTTGGTGATGAAATGTGAATCAACTCACAGAAACAGAATCAGATCATTTCCATGAAAACCAGTGAAACTTTGTGATCTGAGACCTTTTTCATGATTGCTGTTAAACAAAGACTGGATGCTTGTGGTGACCGTTAAACAGCATGTTCTGTTTTAAATGACCTAAATTGTAAAAACCTAAATTTATTGTTTTGGCTGAAAGGAAATAACTTCACCCGCCAAAATAAGTTTAGTTTACTTTTTGTTTAAAAGCTTAAATTTACTATTTAAGTTTTTTAGTGTAACTAGATGCTTTTGTCTGAATGAAGACACATCTGACAAACGTTTCCCTCTGATTTTCACTTCTCCTCAGGCTGCTCTCATCCATCAATCATCCATCCACTGAGTCACCCACTCATCCGCCCATCCATCTATCAATCGATTGATCATCTACAACCATCTGTTTCTTCTGACTCTCACTTCCTCTTCCTCTTCCTTCTCCCTCTTCAGGAACGCAGAGACCACCCCTCTCCCTCTCCAACATCTTCCTCTATCTTCTACTACCCCCTTGAGCCGGAACTACAGTTCCCACAATCCTCCTCCGGCGCCGCCTCAGCGGACCCTCAGCCTCACACTGGACATGCACCAGCAGGACAACTTCATGGGCCTGCTTCCATGGCGGCAGTCTGTGATGATGCCCCTCCCTTCGGCGCGCTCCCGCCTGTCGCTGCAGGAGACGGTGCAGTCTTCAAAGTAACCGAGGAGGACGAGTCACCGTGGAAACGGCGCAGCGAAATCGGCCGGCTGGGATTTGTAGGCAGCGGTGACGGGGAGGAGCTGGACAGTCGCACCACTGAGACTTCTGACCTGCAGATGACCCTGATGTGATGAACACGAGGATGATGATGGTATGATGATGACTGACAGTTTCTAAGGGACACACACACACACACACACACACACACACATAAACACTTCTACATGAGCTCCATGTGTGTTAGAAAACTACCTGACTGGTCCAATGATCCTCCTACAAACCTGCTGGGACCATTTCTTGTATGTGTGCACATGTGGAGCAGGACCTTCTTCCTGCGCTGGTTTTTCCTTTTACGTGTCTTCCTGGTTTTTATTTACAAAATATGGCTGCTGGCAAACTGAAACTGTGTTTTCATGCAAAGTAAAAAAAAAGTGTGGGGGAGTTTCGACATGTTTCAGGAGCACAGGAGCCATGAGTCCTGCTCATCGCACACTGATGGGCACGTTTCATGACTCCTGTGAGAAACAGACAAACCAAAGTTTGCAGGAGTTTTCCACAGCTGAGATGTTGCAGCCGTCAGACCTGAGAGTGTCGTTTGTCTGTGTTTGACTGCTGAGAGACTGACTAATCCAGCTTCTCGGGTCATTTTATTAGACAATCTTGCTTCATAACATAAACTCTTAAATCTTGCATTTCCACTGGAGAGCTTTTAATGTCTCCTCCCTCTCATCTCTAGTTGAAGAGATCATCCTGTCAGATGTGTTTTACCACTGTAACACTCCGAAGCCCAGATTCCTGGAAGTTTTATTTCCAGGGACGTCTGCATGTTGTTTTCATTCACTAACAAATTTACTGCTGAAGAGACCAACTTGCTCAGACCTTTCTGAGGTGAATTCATTGATTCATGTAAATGATTCACGAGCCAGAAGCTCATTAGATTCTGCAAACCAAAAGTCCTAGTCACACAAGCATTTACACCAAAACAGGTTCACTTCAGATTCACCTGTGAAGGTGAAATAAATCTGTAGAGTTTAACTCCTGTTAACGTAAACATGTTCAGAGAGTGGGACCTCTGAGAGATGAGAGAGGAGCCAAACATGAGTTTCTGTACAGCCCAGTTCTGCTGGAGCTGAGCTCTGTTTGAGTGGACGGTACAAACGTCTGTTCATATACTGTGGAGTCATTAGTTGTGCTGGCTGGTTTGCTGACTGGTCGGGAGCTTCCTGATAAAAAGCCGGCCAGCATGTCACCAACCAGCCCGTCAACAAATCCCATAAATTCTCTTCACATAACCAGAAATCCAGCATCACCTCTTTTGGAAGAACATGTAGAATCTTCTGGCCGTTCATTTCGTTCCGACCCTGATTCCAAACAAGTTCAAGTTCAAAAACAAGGTAAAGAAAAAAAATAGTACACGAATTTTCTATATATTATCAGTATAAAGACGCTATATTTACTATTCGACCTCATTGGTGTCATTGATCTTCATTAAAAAGCTCATTCTGAGTCTGATGCAGCAACACGTCAGACACGTTTGAACTGAAGCAACAAACACTGACTCTGAACACACCTGTTTGAAGCTTCCCACAGGTGAACAGGTTCAACGCTGCATCAAACACCGTGAGATGTTTGTGACGACGACCCAGAAACACTTTGTAAAGTTTTTTCATTTGTGTTTTTCAAACTAACTTTTTTGGAATCAGGTTTGTAGTTTGTAAATCTGTAATCTGTAATCTGTAATCTGGATCCATTTCAGAAGATTTAGAGAAACTATGAGATGCTTTTGTTCTGAAGTGCGGTCGTAGTTTCCTCTTTAGATGGTTGCTGTTTCCTGCAGTTTAACATTCACTGTCTTTATCAAACTTCATGGAATCATCAACATGAATCCAGAACTTTTCTTACTCCACAAAATAATGTCAGTCTGTCAGCTGAAGCAAAAACACAAGTTTAACCAAAGTGCTGATGGGACGTGTGACTGATGAATGACGTGACTTTTTACGCTCTTCGCGGTGCAAACTGACGGAGAATCTGAGCCCGACTTGTGAGAAAACGCTGAGATGTTTCTGGTTAAAGATGAGTGACTTTGAGGAGCTCTGGGAGGAGAACACACTGCTGAGGACTGAAGTGTTGAAGAAGTGGTTTTCATTCTGCTCACCAGCTTAACTCCCCTCAGCTCTGCACCGTTCCTTCACCACGCTGTTCCTGTGTTTCCTCATCAGATGTCCGTGTGTTTGTTAGAGGGTTTTCAGTTCAGAGTCGGGATGTGGGGAGTGTTCAAACCAAACTCATACCGTTAAGTTTTTGGATCTGTAATGTTGTTTTAGGACACGGGAGATGCCGAGTGGCAAATCTGAAACCAGCCTTTTTCCTGATGTAGTTCCTGTTTCCTGTCGGCTCGGGCTGCGAGCGCCGCACACTGTGCCGGTTGTGGGTGTTTTTTTCTGTTCTGGTGCTTTTAGTTTTATGATTTAATTGTTCAGTGGTGAGATGCTTTTGAGTAAAAAAAAAAAAAAAATCTTCGTATAATAATATATGTTGTTTACTGACTTTTATAAACACGTGTGCATGACTGCATGCACACACACACACACACACACACACACCCTCCCACTGTTGTTGTTCCCTGTTAAACATAAGCTGGGTAAAGTGCCTGCGTTGTTCTTTTTAAAGAGTTGATGACAAATGACGAGCTGTTTTCATCCCTTTTGTGTGTAAGACAATGTGCTGTTTATTAAAAGAAATTTTAAGAACAACTCTGTTCAGAAACTTTGTCTCTTTTATTTTTGTCATAATCGACAAATCACACGAGAGGAGAGAAAAAAACCTGCACAACTACCCTGTTAACTGCCCATCGATTTACCCTGAAAATATAATCTTACCCTCTTAAAAACATGTGGTTGAGCGCTGTGATGGATCAATAATACCAACTGATTATTTAGAAATCTATGAAAACTTTACTGAAGTCATCCTTCTTCAAGAGTTTCAGTTCATCCAGAGAAGTGAGACTCTTTGTATCTGTTATTGAGGAGCAGTTCTGTGTGTGTCCACCAGGTGTCACTATTTCCAAATGTTGTAAATCTTCTTCCAGATGTCTTAATTTCAGCTCGTTTGTGATGATTTGTGGCCTCCATTCTTAACGCTGTCCCTCATTGGGTGGAGGTCTTCCAAACGAACTCTTCGGAGACGGTTTTTGACATGAGGTCATGATTTCGGAGCTTCAGGCTGCAGAGCTTCAGGCTGCAGTCATGTCTCACACCTTGAGGAATGACGTGAGCTGAGCATCATTGAGGTGGAGTGTAATCAGGACCTTTGTTTGAACCAATGCTGCACGTCTCTGTCGGACTCTGAACACTGATCGCTCCACTTTGAAATGACTTTATTTTTATAAAAATCCATCAATTCTGAAACCATTTAACTTTTTTTTTAATGACACCTCCTGTGCAAAATGTCATAATCTCAGTTTTTACAGTCGTCTTTTTTACTGTGCAGCCACTTCAAGAGCAAGATGTTTTTTATTATTCGGTCAGTTTGGGTTCAAACTGGACCACATGTTCCTTGGAAGAACAATGAATCACAGAATCATGGTTTCATCGCTTTCTGCATTCACGCTGCACCACATTTCCCCCATCAGCGCATGTGTTTGGCACCGAACAGACTGTGACGAGCCAAGTGAAGCTGCTTTTCGTGAGATTAAAGCCACAATAATAAGTTATAATCACACTGTTCACTGTAGACACATGCAGAAATATGAGAACATTTCTATTTGATCGTTATTTGAGATTTTATTAAGTCTTTTTTTCTGTTTTTGGGGCCAGATTGGCTCAGTGTGAATGTTTTTGTATTGTTGGAGGAAACCTGGACCACAAGACGTTCAGTGATGACTCTTCAGCTGCTGCGTCGTCTCTCTGCTTAACAAAAACCATCTTATATCTTATTTCCTTTTCTATCATTATAATTCTTGTCTTTTACACTTTACATTTCCCCACCTTTGTCTGTTTAACCTCTTCTCTCTTTGTTTCCTTTCATTTTTTCTCTCATCTTCCACGTTTGTTCTTTCTCTGCCGTTCTTCTCTCTTTTTTGTTTGACTTCAGTCTCAGTTTGTTCTTCTTCTTCTGCTGCTTCTTTCTTTTTTCCTGTAATTATTTTTCTCTCCTGTTTTTCCTTTCATCCTTTTTCATATTTCCACAGCTTGGTCATGTTTTGTGATGATGTGTTCAGGGATCACATGATCGTCGGTAGTTTTAAAATGGAAGTGATCTTTTTTTGCATGTTTGTTCAGGAAAGAAAAGAATAATCTCATTCAAATCAGACAGATTCCGTCTCTGTAGCTGCTTAGCTTGTGTTAGCTTGTGTTAGCTTGTGTTAGCTTGTGTTAGCTTGTGTTAGCTGCTAGCTCTGATATTTCAGTGATAACTTGTTTTAAATGCCAAAACCAAAAACCACTAATTTGTTTCTGTTTGCTCTGGGTTTTCCTTCTCCATCTCAGCCCCCTTTTCTCCCCTTCCTTCATTTTTTGTGGTTATATTTTCTCTGTTCGTCTCTCCTTTGATTGTTGTCTTTACCTTTTTTGCACCTTAAATCCTCCTCCAACAGCTTTTCTTCTCTTTTTCTGTCTCTTTCTTTCTTTGTTTCCTCTCTTTCTCTCATCAGCTGTAATCTGATAACTTCTTTTCCTCTTAATTTCTTCTTAAAATTGTAGCCTTTGGAAACAAAAACTTGTGATTTTGGAGTTACCCTGAGCGGGGGTAAATGCTGAGGTTCACTTCAGGTCAGCCCCCCAGCACAGCCAAAGACGAGCTCCATCCAAAACCCACCGAGCTCCACCGCCAACGCCTCCTTTAGAGAAAGTATTCTTGGATTCAGAAGCTTTGTTCACCACGATCGCCATCTTTTCTCTCTGAGCAGCTTCCTGAGTTTGGATGTGAGCTTGTCAGTGAAGGTTGGAGGAAGTGAGATGAAATGACGTCAGCATACAGAAGCAGAGCATCTGAACTCTGAACCTTTACAAACTTAACACTCTCTCATTCTGCTGAGCACATTTCTGCTGTTTAAATACCAAGAAACAACACAGGACATCATGATGTCTCATTCACACCACACTGCTTCTGATTTTCCCTTCGCTGGAAAAAAATCTTGTTATTCTTTTAAGGCCTCCAAACGCAGGCATGTTTGCATGCAGACAGACTTGTGGCACATAGATGAAGAGCTTCATGCACATAAATGTGAGTTAAGATGAATCTTCATGACACATTTCAAGACAAAAAAACACCTACCAGCTCCTCTAAAGCTGACTGACCAGTAAACACCTCGTTTGTTCCGTCTCTGCAGTGGACTGTGTGATGGTGGAGCACAGGAACTTCATCAGGTGAAAACACAACAGGAACTGTCCAGGCTCCTCTTCAGGTACTCAGGAACTTATTTCAAGATGGTTTTAACGTTTGATATCTACTCTTGAAGGAGGCTGACCTTGGATTATGATGCAGCTCAGAGAGGAAAAGGTTTTTTCTTGAGTCAGTCAGGTTGCAGGATCTCAGCCTGTTGGACAAACGCTGCACAGCTGCTGCGTCTCCTGCTGTCCAACCTGCCATCTCACTGTCACTTACATTAATGAGCACACTGAGGCTTTATCAGTGCTGGACCATAATGAGGCCACAGCTTCTCAACACCAGAAGACAGATGAGAGTGAGGGAGGGAGGGGCTGGCTCTGGGTTCATGTTTTAAATCTGCCTCAGAGGCCGTGAGGAGAAGGACCACGTGTTTCTGTGGAGAGACAGGGACCAAACAGTGCTGCCAGTTTAGGATTTAAGAACAAGCTCTGATGCTGCCAGTGAGAAGACCCCTAGAGCGAAACAAGGCGTCCTGAACCGAGGCCCCGCTGCCGTGAACTCAGTCCAAAAGTCTCTACATCAAAGCGAGAGCTGCTTTACAGTCCCTGTTCATGGAGAAGGACGGTGAATCCTGAGTGTCATTCGCAGGACGCCACACACACACACAGGCGCCTTGTGTCGGAGCCACGTATGAGTACCCAGACTGGTTCAGGTCAGATCAGGTTCTCAATCTGCCAAAGTTGTCTTAACCCAGCTAAAATCCTGGCAAAACAGAAGTAGAGGAATGTTTTCTCCCCAGGATTAAGAGTTTGAGAACGCTGTGGTTTGGAGTTATCCGGAGGAAGATGGACTGCTTCTGGTTCTTGTGTTGATCTGTTTCAGGTGGCAGATTTGTCCTGATGTGACTGTCTGAACCAGAAACATCAGATTAGTCACCGTTTGTCCTTATTTTGACCAAAAATGTGCATTTATCTGTTTCTCTGAGGCTGTGGTGATCTCTTCTCACTGACCTGAGGACTGTTTGTACGGATGGAAGGAGGCTGAGTCATCGGAGGCTCAAACACACAGATGTAAACACACTTGGACATATAGTTTGTAGAAGCACATCTGCAGCCGCATGAGAACACACTCCAACTCTGACTTTTTGTCCTTTTCTTGTCGTTTTCACTCTGTTTTCCCGACTCATTCACCGACGTGCATTAATCAAAACCCTGCTGCAGATTGACTCGGCTTCAGTGGAATTTGATTTATATTCCACACACACTCACTTTCAGTTTCCAGGAAAAGCAGACTGACTGAATGGACTCCAGCAGACTTCACATCGTTCAGCAGAGATGAGCTGAAGCCTGAAGAGGCAGAAGACACACTGAGACTCATTTTTACATCTATTTAACGTTAACTTAAAGCTTAAGTTTTGAAATCATGTCTTCAAGGTGAAGAATAAACTTTTTTCTAAACTTTAAGATCAGTTTTTACACCTGTTCAGTTTCAAAGTTCACTTTCTGCAGAGTTACATAGAAAACTTTTTCTTCCTTTTTCATATGTTTCATCTAAAAATACAAGAAAATAAAATGTATTAGAAACATTTCTTAATAACTACAACCAACAATCCAACTGGGTAAAAAGTCCTGCTCCTTTTTGTTTATAACTGAACTGTGTTGTACGAATATAAAACTTGTTACAGAACGAAGCCAACTTCTGATCCACAACTGCACATATTTTGATCGAACAGAGAGAAACAGTCAGAGCAGCTCAACTTTCTCCAACAAATGTTCTCTGCCGTCACACCGCAGCGTCATGTGACAGGTGATTAAACGTCCAGCCGCTGTGTGTGAGGAGATGAATCACATTGTGCTCGTTCCCCTTGTGCGTTTCCCGTTATATAACAGGGCTAAATCATGTTTCAGAAACATCGGCTGCTTACACTCTTGGCCCGGCCTGTTTCTGTTCATTTGTTCCTTATGATGTTGGGAATCCCTTCAAGGATCCACTTAAATCCTCCAAAACCCCTTTGAATTCTGTCAAAAGCCAGAGAAAGCACTTAAAGATCCACTAGAAGAACATCTTCAAGGACCCCTGGAACCTTTTCAATGACTTTCAATGACTACTGAAACCATCTGGTCCCGAAAATCCACACAGTCACTCATGCATATATTTAAAAAAAAGAACATTATAATTTTCCGGTACATAAACTCAGTGCATATGTATTAAATCTGAGGGTCAAACAAGTGCAGAACACACACACACACACACACACACACACACACACACACACACACACACACACATAAAGCCTGAGAACACAAACTGTTTGAAGTTACTTCAAAAACAGTAACATCACTCCCTTCACTCACAGCCACGTTTGTGGTAACGGCTCTTACTTTCACTCTCTGTCTCTCTCTTTATCACTCAGATTTTTATGTCACCACATTTATTCCAAACCCACACACACACGCGCGCGCGCACACACACACACACACACACACACACACTCCTCGGGGATCAGGCTCTGGGTGGATTTTCTTGGCTTCTTCCTGCAATAACTCTGAAAAACTCTGCAGTCGCTGGAGCTTTCTGACACAAACGCAGCAGCAGCAGCTCAGTGTCAAGTCGAGCTGGACAGGAAGGAAGTGAGTCCTCGAGGCTGTGCAGTCAGATCCCGCAGTGTGGAGGGACAGTCAATTAATTATATGCAAATATTTACCAGCCAGACGAGAAATAAAGGGCTGACTGTAAGAGTCTGTTTTGATGTGGCTGCAAATACACTCAGTGTTGAAACTTGTGGAGAAAAAGTTCAGAGGACAAAAACTGACTTACTTGCAACTGAATGTATAGATGAACTTGGGTTTAATATAAAGACATACTGTATATGTTTCACTCTCGTGTCCCAGAGGAAGTGAGGTCTGCTGTAACCTCCTGAGACAAACAAACGAAACACTGGAGATTTAAAATCTGACAGTCTTGTGGGAGATGAAGCAGCAGTGCTGTGCAGAGATGTTGATGCAGTGCAGTCAGATTCGCAGGTAATTTAATATCTTGCTTTCCAACGCTTATGAATTTAAGTCAATAATAATCAGGAAGAATTAGCTGTATCATTTATTTTTTGGTCACTCATGAGCAGCTGAGGAGCCAGCAGAGTCAGAGGTTGTGAAAATAAAACGCTGTGTGGTACATGTGAGTGTTTTTATTGAAATTAGCCAGAAGCCATCTTGGAACGTTTTTGTTCAGGGAGTTTAAAGTCTGCAGAGTTCTGCATGCGGCCGCCGCAGCTAGAAACTATTTGTTAATTGTAAGTCAGAGGGAGCCAAGGTGAAGTCAGCGTTCCTGGAGTATGAAGTTTCATTTGAAATGCCACAGACTGTCTCCAGGTGATGCTGTTTAGGTGTGTGTCACCTCGTGTTAGCCGTCCAACAGAGTATTGTTATGATTTGTGGTTTGAAACGAGCCTGGAAAAAAACGACCTCGCTGTGACAGAACTGTGAGGATCCATCAGATCGAGTCTCTCTGGATGTCGAATAATGACGTAATAATCATCTGTCACATGTGATGTAATAGAAACCTCGACATCGAGTGTTCAGTGATCAGAACTATTGATAGTTTCCAAAGCGGAGCCGGAGCGTCACGCTGCCGGTGACGTGACTGCTCTCCTCTGGATGAAGCTCGTGGACGAACCTTTCGTTCTGAACGACTCACATCAGTGACGTGAAGGAAATAACGTGTGTTTTTGAATTAGGAACAACAGATTTAAGTGTCATTTGAAGAGCTGCAGCTCAGCATTAACAGATGAATGATGCCATTTAAGTTTGAAAGACTATTTTTTCATATACACTTTTAATTTTTAACAGTTTCCATCAGGCGCTGATGATTAATATAGTAATTAATATAGTTCATTACATTGTAAAAGTAATTTGAATAACTTTCTGGTTTGAATGGATAAGTCTGATAATATTGTGGGATTCATTATAAAATCATAGAACAATGTATTTTTAAAAAAGGACTTTTAGAATATTCAAGTCTTAAATAATCTTTTAGTTGAAGACTGTGAAACTGGATGAAGCCACCGACTGCAGCAAACAACACAGACGAATAAAACATAAAGAACATGGATTCTTCTGTGGATCTTTTTTTAAAAAATCCTTTAAGTTATAATAAAAAAGTGTAAAACTGTCTCAGAAAACGTGACCTGTTCTTGCCGTCAGTGTTCAAAATGAACAAGTACCAAAACATGGATGGACCTTCCAGTAACTGTATTGATCTGTCTGTCTTTTATTGGAAAAATCAATCGTTGCACACCAACACTCACTGAGTGGAAATGTGCAGCCAGCAGAGTGAAACAGTTTGTGGTTATGAAATAAAATCGACTGAAGGACGCAGAAGATGTCACTGGATTCAGTCAGTGCGATAAAACAGACGGTAAATCACAGCTGCAGGTGATAAAAAACATTCATCACATCAGAATCTTAATTAATTATGTCATTATCTCAAAACAACCCAGTTTGAGTCCAACAGGGACTGATGGTCCCAGTAACAGCAGTTTGGTTGCGTTCATGCAGAATCTACTCAGGAAATACTTTTGTAAGTGTGCAAACAAATATTTAACTTTGGAACCTGTTGAAGGGAAACTTATGGAGAGAAGATGGTTCAGTTTCAGCTCCTGGAGAGAAGCTGCAGTCGTTCAGAGCCGGCTGTGATGTATCTGCATGCATCGCAGGTTTTGTTAACATGTTTCTGCTTATGACTCAACATGAAGGCTCCAGCTGAGGACGCAGCGCAGAGGGAACTTATGTGATGTGATGTTTAAATGAACTTGATTTGATCTGACTTGACATGTTGTTGTGGCTTGATTTGACTCTTTTACACTGTTTCCTTCTGTCAGAGACATCACAGAAGAACTAAAAGCAGCCACACAGCATCAGAGGCCAAGTGGAGAGAAAATTACAACATTTTCCTCTGAAATGAAGTGAAGTTGAGGTATGAAATGAGAAGTGAAATGCCAAAGAAAAGGCGAAATACCTCAAATTACATTTAAGATCCTGGAGCACATCATGCACAACTTTAATCACACACACACACACACGCCTCGATCCCTCCACCCTTCTCTGCCATCTGATAGACGTCACACACGCCCACCAATCGCCTCCTGTGTTTATCCTGCAGCTTTTATAAACCGGGACAGCAGCTCCTCTGCATCAGTGTGTGCAGACCTCTGAAACTCCCCGTGACCACGCTGTAAATGATACAAGCGAGTTAAACTGAAACTGGCCGTTTGCTTTCACTCTTCAGTCCGTCTCTCAGTTCCTCTCAGTGTTTTTTCTGAACTGTCCCATCATGCGTCTGCGCTTCCTTCTCTGCGTAATGACCCTGGTCGCCTGCTCACATCTGGTCGCCGAGGCGCGGATAACCAAACGCTTCGCCATCGGCTGTCCGGAGAAGTGCGACAAGTCGCAGTGCGCACCGATCCCCGCCGACTGCCTGGCCGGGGACGTGCTGGACCGCTGCGACTGCTGCCCGGTGTGCGCGTCCGGCGAGGGCGAGCAGTGCGGCGGAACCGGAGACCGCGAGTGCGCTGAGGGGATGGAGTGCGTGGTGACCGACGGCGTGGAGGTGTCCGCCACCGTCAGGCGAAGGGGCAAGGCCGGTGTGTGCGCGTGCACCAGCCCAGAGCCGGTGTGCGGCAGTGACGGCGTCTCCTACCGGAACATCTGCGAGCTGAAGCGCGTCAGCAACCGGGCGACGAAGCTGCAGAGGCCGCCGGTGATTTTCATTCAGAGAGGAGCCTGTGGGAAGGGTGATAAAGGTGAGTGTGTGCGTGTGTGTGTGTGTGTGTGTGCGTGTGTGTGTGCGTGTGTGTGTGCGTGTGTGTGTCTGTGTGTGTGTGAAAGAGAGAAATTGTATATTTAAGAGATTAGGAGTAAAAGTAAAGAGAGAGCAGAACTCTGGAAGTGAAGCTGCGTTCACAGACCCTTCAGTGTGATAAGACAAAACTATTTTAGAAATGTGTGTGTATGTGTGTGTGTGTGTGTGTGTCTGTGTGTGTGTGTGTTTTGGATCAGAATTTGGATGATCTCAGCAACAGTTCACACAGAGAATGAACTTCTACTTCTTCTTCTCCATTTACTGATCACACTTTTTGTCGTTTCCTCCAACATCTTCCAGTCATCAGTTTCCAGCTGCTTCATTCATAGATTCATGGGGTCATTACTGATCACAGTGGGCATTTTTGTAAAGGTTTTAAACTATTACACACCAAGAATGAAAGGAACGAAAAGTGTTTTAATGGAGAGATCAGATCTTCATGTTCTTCTTCTGACTCAGGGTCCAGTCCTCCAAAGTATCAAACAATGTCAAACAGTTTTTAATTGAAAAATTACTGAAATGACAAAATAATTATTAAAATGTTGATTAATTTTCTGCTAATATTTCATCTGACTTGTTTCAGCTCTTTGTAGGAAACTAACAGATTCCAGTTTTGAGTGAAGCTCATTTTTAGGGAAATTCTTATTGATGAAGCAAAGTTTCTGTTGAATCAACAAACTTGTGCCTCCATTAAATAAACTGGAAAACTTCTAACTCTTTACAAATATAAAGTCACTGAGTAATTCTCATTGAGGGTCTCTGTTGCTGATTTCCTCCATCGTGTCTAAATAGGATTTGCAGATTTCTGTCTTGCTGAGTGCATTCAAAGTCTCGTTGAACAATCAGGTTTCCAGGTGATTCTGACGTCTCTGAGCCGACAGAGACATGACAGTTCAGAACATGATCATTTCACTCTTTTTTACAGTCTGCAGATGAAAAAAGCTTAGAAATAGTTGTTTTATTTTAACTTTGGTCAGAGACAGTCGGTTGTTTCCGATATGCACATTAATTTCAGCTTCTTCCTTCTTGTTCCAGCTTGTTGTTTAGCTGATAAATTAAATTATTGTTTGTGCTGCTGTGGATTTTTATCATCAGAGTAGAGAAGACAGACCAATGCAAAGATCTATCATTTATTTTTTACTTTAAGACTCCTGTAAATGTTTTTCAGTGATGTTTTGGATGTTTTTCATCTTAATTTATGTCTCCATCACTCTTAAATAAATAAAAGTCCTCAAACAGAATCCCTGATATGAATAAAGCGGTTCAATAGATTACATGCTATCATTTTTTATTGTATCATACATACAAACAAATACATGTAAGTACATATTCAGCCGTCTCTCCTGTCATCAGTCCGTAGTCTTTGTTGCATCACTGAGGGTGACGGTGCAGAGAGCAGAGCTGCATTCAGAGGCAGAGCTGCATTCAGAGGCAGAGCTGCATTCAGAGGCAGAGCTGCATTCAGAGGCAGAGCTGCATTCAGAGGCAGA
>JAQMCX010000033.1:1846533-1900679 GCA_029814765.1 Acanthurus leucopareius
CTCTCTCTCTCTCTCTCTCTCTCTCTCTCTCTCTCACACACACACACACACACACACACACACACACACACACACAGTCTGATACACCCTCTGTATGTTATCTTTACAAGGTCATAATGTCTTGAAATTCGGCCAGGATGTCCTGAGCTCCTGCCCTGCGCTACAAAAACAAACAGTGTTCCTCCATGAGACTGTGTGTGTGTGTGTGTGAGAGTGTGTGTGTTTGTGTATGTGTGTGAGAGAGAAATGAAAGCATATTAAGGAGTGAACACACACACACACACACACACACTTTGTGGCGCTGCAGCTGTGAACACACCAATTTGCTGAGTGCAGTTTCTTTCGGGCTCTTAATGGAAGTCAAGCAGGTCGACGTCTCCCTTCTTTCCACTCTCCTTTTATCTCATTATCCCTCCTTTTTGTCCCCTTTCTTCTTTATTGTGTTCTTCCTTATACTTTCCCTCCTTCTCTCTCTCATTCTTTTTCCTTTTTTTCTCCCATTCTACATATAATCTCTCCACTCTCCACCTGCCTCCTCTCTTCTCCTCCCATTTCCTTTCCTCCTCTTCTTCTGCATCCCCTCGCTCCTTTGATCTGCTTTTCCAAGAGGGGTTGAAAAATAGCAGGTCCTTCTTCCTCCCTGCTCTCTTAAACCATCATCACATCTAATTCATTTCTTCTTCTTCTGCTTTCTGTTCTTTAATGCCTCTTCTGTTTCCTGTCAGTTTAAAACACTTTTGTCCTTTTGTTCATTAATCACGTCTCCATATGATCTCTCTTCACTGTCCCTCCTCCTGTTCCTTCCTCTCCTCACAACTCTGCTCCGTTCAGCCAGTAAGACACAAGTTTCTGCGTCACTTCTGTCTGAGGATCTGAATCTCTTTAGATGAGGAAAAAACCCTGGAAGATGTCAGTAAAACACACACACACACACTAGATGTTGAGTCTTCTGTAGTGATTCATCTGTTGGAGCTGATATGTAGATTGTGTAACTTCCTGAGCAGACGCAGATCTAGGTCAAACCGTTATTTTACCCAGATTTGAAGGATCAGAACTGTTTTTTCCTTTTGTTATTTTTCATTTTTCTAATATTTGTCCTCCTCTTCCTGTGCAGACCTGTGAGTTCTTTGTCAGATTGACAGGCTTGGATACAGAGTCAACAAAACACAGTTGCACAGTGACTCAACTCTTTCAGGAACTGGAGGAATTTTTCCCGGTTCAGGCTCGTCCAGCTCGTAATGAAATTTCACATAAAATGCAAAACAGGGCATCGTTTGATTTTTGGGGGGAGGCATGTTTGAGCTGCAGCTTTTTTATATTACAAAAAAAAAAAACACTTGGCCAAGAGAAAGGGAGGGACTGGCTGAAAAGCCCCTTGCTGCAAATATACAGTTTAATCAATGAATATTTCTCTGTTTATTGAAGAATACTGGCAGTGCACCATGTTATCCTTGCAGCATGCAAATGTGTGTGTCAGTGTGTGTGCTTGATGTGTTTTTAACAGTTTTTTGAGCTCTGTGACAGAGGAAGACTGTACTTGTGCTCCAGTCAGCTCCCTTTTGAACTGTCTGGTTGGTGCATTCAAGGACAGGGACACTGAGCAGTGATAATTTAAGCTTATATGCTGTAGATTTATTCATAAAGTCAGTTTACTATTGAACCTGTCTGACCTGAAGATATGCAGAGCTGCTTCCTTCACCTGCAGTGTGTTTGAGGTCAGTTTGCCTCTTCGTTGATCTGACTGACTCCTTTCACTGAGCCTCAGAGCCGCAGCAGCTGGCAAACCAGTCCTCCAGCCAAACAACAAGCCAGCCAAGCAACACATGAACACATCACAGTCTTGCAGACGGTCTGCTGCACCTGAGATCCACATGAACACCTGCTGCAATGATAGCAAGTGAGCTGCTGTCGTTGCAACACGTGCCATGTGTCATCATGTCTGAATCAGCCTCTGCTGCTTGTGATTGGTCAGTTTTCATTGCAAACATGCGTGGCTGTGTTAGCGTGCTAGTGGCGTGTTAAGTCTTAATGTCTCACCCCGTGTGCTGCTTTGACATCTCTCTGCTCTGAGAAAACATGTTTTGAAGACCACGATGCACACATGGGAGAAGTAAGTGGTCCCAGCAGACCTGAACTGAAGGCGGGACAGATGTTGCAGCACAGCTGGATTGAAACCAAAATGTGGTTATGTAAGGTGACAGCAACAGTTATGCATTGACTGTTACATTTTTGCTTTAAAAACCCCTAACATCCCTTTCCTGTTATCTCTCTGTACCTTCTGAGGCTCGGAGGCATTTCCTTTGTCTTATTAGCTTCAGTGGGAGCAGCAGAGCGTCTGCAGCTGCTCCTCGACATACACTTCATATAACACACGCTCACATCTGGACTGATCACAGCAGCTCACACCGCCCCGCCTCACATGTCACCGTGTGTCTGATAAACATCTGGAAACTCAGACAGACTTGAGATTATGGTTTTATCCAACCAAACAACATAAGCCTTTGTTTTTCTCCTCTGTGGCTGAAATCCATTTGAGTTTTATTGAAGGTGCATAAAAAAATGACTGACAGCTTTCTGCTTCATTTAGAGACTGACTTCTGAAGGGTGTGTGTGTGTGTGTGTGTGTGTGAAACTCTCAAACTCTCACTACATGATCAGTAACAGCTGACTCCTGTTTCCTTGTAATCTGACTCAGCTGCAGAACAAAGTTGATTCATTTAGATTATAATTCATCTCAGTCCTGCTAACAGTCTCTCTTACTGTGCTGCTCATCTGCGGTTATGAAGTGGTGAGTCAAGATGTGAGAGCTTTGTGTGTGTGTGTGTGTGTGTGTGTGTGAGACAGAGAGAAAGTGTGTTTAACAGTGTCACTGATGTGTTTGCCCTCCTCAGGTCAGCAGAACCCCGACAGTCTCCGTTACAAGTTCAACTTCATCGCTGACGTGGTGGAGAAAATCGCACCTGCTGTCGTTCATATTGAACTTTACCGCAAGTAAGAAAACACACCTGAAGCTAAAACCTGCACAAAAAACTGTTAGTCCTTCTTTACAGCCCTTTAAATGATCACCTCTGACCTCTGACCTCTGACACACCTGGTGACCTGCTGAAGCGCCTGTCCCTCAGTGGTGCAGAGTGCACACACACTGTTGTTTTCTGTCGGAGTTGGATGTGATGGAGTCGGACTCGTGTCCTCGTGTCGTCACTGAGGTTCCTTCTCTTCCTGTTTCTGCTGCTCAGGATGATATTTTCGAAGAGGGAGGTGGCGGTGGCCAGCGGCTCTGGGTTCGTCGTGTCGGAGGACGGACTCATCGTCACCAACGCCCACGTGGTGGCAAACAAGCACAGAGTGAAGGTACGCAGGGAGCTGTGGGGTCGTTTCAGGGGGAAGATGGACTCTCATCTCGTTGTTCTGATCCCAGATTTATTTTTTCCAAACATGAAAATCACGTCCACTGTATGATTCCATTTGATGGTTTGAAATTATTCTAATATGACCCTGAAAATGCTGATGAATTTTAGGATTCATTAGGAACTCTTGAATAAAATATAACCAACAAACACCAAAGGAAATGGCAGCTATTTGGTTAAAGGCAGAGTGACAGACAGCATCTTTTATGTCCTCTAGGTGGAGCTGAAAAGTGGAGCCACATTTGACGCCAAGATCAAAGATGTGGATGAGAAGGCCGACATCGCCCTGATCAAGATCGATGCCCCGGTAAGCAGCAGGAGAGAGGAGGAGATAAACTGATGGGTTTGTCTTCTTTTTAATCATCTTTGTAGAGACTCTTCTTCCTGCCTTCCCACAGTTTGACCTTAAAAAGGGGCCCAGAAGTTGTGAAATCTCCAAGTCTGCATTGTGGTTTCAGTCTCCCCATCTGTCACATGTGATGTTTGCACCAGATGATCATTTTAAATTCCAGTTTTGATTTCATGCAGACGAATAATCAGGTGCTGACAGACGCCGGGGAGTCATGAATGTCTCTCCCTTGTTGGCTGCAGTTTCTTCTTATTTGTCAGACTTTTTTAGTGTCTGTGGGAACAAAAAATCTCACTTGTGTATTACAAGTATTTGCTCATGTGTCACAAATCGTCCAAAAACCCAAGACAACAGTGATTGATTGGGACTAAACTGAGGGAACTCGTGCATCTTAATCAGGGGAAAACCTGAGATGCAGAATATTTTAAGATGGCATTTGTTTTTTTTTATACTAACCAGCAAAAAGCATCATCTTACCTCGAGTCTTTTACTCTCAGACCTTCTCCTCTCTCTCTGTCGTCTGAAGCCCACCTCTCCTCTTTCCTTTCTGCTCAGACAGACTTTTTCTTTGCTTCTCCTTCCCCCTCTCTATTTTTTTAATTCCAAAACAAATTAAGTTATTTACTCCTTTCTGGAAACTATGCTCCTCCTGACCTTTCCTAAGCAGAAGGCCTGTTTTTAGTTTGAGCTCAGCGGGATCTGTGAGGCGAGGCACCTTTGCAGAATTATGTCCTGACTCATGAAAGTGGATATCTGTGGGTATCTGGAGGTCAGGAGACAGAGGAAACTTTTTAATGTGGGTCAGTTTGGGTTTTTATTTTCTTGCAGCACCTTTTTTTTGTGTCTGGAGATGACTGGACAGGCAGTTTGGTTCAGGAAGTGGAGATTTTTTTCTCAATATTTATGCAATGGAAAAACATTTTCAGCATGACAAGGTCAGTGTGTCTCATTTGGTACAAACACTGGGCAATCAGAGCTGCGACATCCGGCTCAGGGCCGGACTCTCAAAGGGCAGCGTTGTCCTTTTTAGTAGCTTTTTTGAAGTCACATTGATTCAGCAGAGCAAAGATATAAATAAATCATCTCCTCAGCTTATATTTGATTCTGCTGTGAGTCGATTGAAACCACGCATCAGACCATGAGATCCATCTGCCTCAAATTTAATAAAAGAAAAAATTCAAAGGCGGCCTGTTTATGACTGGACGCTGGTCATTAAAACAGTGAATCTTTAATGTTTCTGAGTAATAAAATTGAATGAGAGTGAAGGAATGAAGTAATGAAGTCCAGCTGTGCTTATGAAAGCAGACAGCATGCATTATGCAACTCTGAACCTGATTCTTTTTTTTACAAAAGTAAAAACACAACATCCCAGAAACAACTTGATCTTTTAAAGCCTTAAATTACATTAAAAGACTCTAAAAAGAAGCACATGTCCCTTACATGAGTTACATTAACACGACATTTGTTTTGGACCTTCAAATGAGTGAAATGAAAGTTTATCTTCATAGGTCAAAAATATAAAAACATTTTTGCTTATTATAATAAAACATGATTTATCTGATTAGTTGAATCAAACAGGAGGTTTTTTATATCAAAGTGTTAGTAACCACTGACCCATTTCTTTGCCCCCCCCCCACTCTGTCATGAGGGCAGGTTTGGACCTGCTGATGCCATCCATGCACAAACATCCTTCCTGCCATCTGGAACATCTTCTTGTGGGGGGGAGATGTTTCCACAGAGTCACATAAACATGCAGAAGAATAGAGACGTCACCCTGAGCTGTGATGCTATCATGACACGGATGTTTCTTGTGGCTGCTTTTTAAAAACCTGTAAATGTCACATTTGCACATCAAATATTCCTTCAGACTTCTTTCTGTCTGGGCAGAAAAAATGTTTAAATTGAATCATTTTAACTGGAAAATTGGACAGAAACTGAAACATGAAGCAAAAGTTCTGTTTCTTGGAACAAAACTGTTCTTCTGCCAAATAAGAAATTACAGGTTTGTTATGTCACAGTATGTTATTTTAGTTAAAGTTAGGAGGGTTCCGGACGGTATAGCGCTCACTTTAAATGCTCTGGTTTATTCTATATAATTTGCAGCTTTTTTTGACATGCATGTATTCATATATGGCAGGAAAAAGTGAGCACATACAAGTATGAATTATCTCATGGAGGCTTTACAATTTGACATAAAAGTTCTTATATCTCCTCCAAACTCAAGTGCTGCCGCTGCTGCCGTTGTTGTCTGAGTTTTATGAAACTCTCAAACTAAACACAAACCACAGAAACACTGACCCTTCAGGATGTCCTGTTCACCAGTCAGAGACGGGATCGTGTGTTTTCCTCGGCCTGTTTAAACGCTGCAGCAGGGTGTAACTTCAGCTGCAGGGCATGAAATTGTGCACAAATCCACAAACTGCTCAGCACTTCTGGTTGTGGTTTACATGAACACAAACACCAAGAGGCAACTGCACGTCTGCACTGAGAACTCACAGTCTCTGCCTATGTGGCCCCTCTATGCATCCATCCCAACACACACACAACACACAACCATACACAACACACACACACACACAACCATACACAACACACACACACACACAACCATACACACACACACAACCATACACACAACACACACACAACACACACAACCATACACACAGCACACACAACATACACAGAAAGTGTGTCTTGACAGTGTGATCGAACGACTGTTGTCCTGTTTCACTCTTGTCTAATTAAGTTAAATGAGAATGAAGGCACCACAAGAAAACAGGAAGCACTTTATCAATAACTTATTCTGACAAAACAAAAGCATAAAGAAATGTTTTTTGGATCAGGATCCAATATTTAGATCAATCAAATTAATTTCTTTCATTAGTTAAAATCTTACAAATAAAAACAAAAATATGAGCAGAGGAACTCCTCTCGTGCAGGTCAGTGTTTTACTGTTTCCAGGTGTAATTTCAGCAGCAAAGTATTTGCAGACGAAGCAGTCAGACGCGTAGCTGCATGTTCGTGTCGATAAGCTTCTGTTTTATAACCATCAGAGGTGATTCACATCTTTGGCCTTCGTGCACGTTTCTGAAAATCTCCTCAAATTTTTTCACCTCACTGCAAATTTAACTGAGGTATCTCTTGTTGGCTCGGCATATTGATTTTAATCTGAACATAACCCAAACTGTTCTTTTGTGATCTCAGATAAAAAAAGGTGAAAAGAATCTGAGTCTCTGCCAGACAGCATGACAGCTCCATGAAATAACTTCATCTGCTGACGTCAAATATGAGCGGTGACATACTCAGCAACAACTGCTCAGTGTCTGTTTATTGGATTGTCAAAGTTAATTTCATTTTTAACAAACATTATGCAAAGTTTTTCAGTTGTGATGAGCAGCTTTGAGTGAGCAGCTCAGTGCTGACAGACAGCTGACGACCAGCAGCTGAACACGTTGGAGCGTTTAGAGCTGTGGGTGTTTCTGTCAGGAGACAGAAACCAGGAACAAACAGTCAGAAACAGGACGACAAGTGTAAGTTTGCTGGACGTGTAAACAACAAACTGTTCGCAACAAGTTAGCGAGTTTTCAACTGAAAAGGTGATATTTTGTCATCGTTGTTTCGACAGCTTGTTTTTGTTGCCCTCAAGTGGCAGTTTTAAGCTCCACGTGCACACAGGTGTCACCTTTGTTACCTGGTTAGACCTCCTGTCTGGATGTGTTTGGGTCCATAAAGGGGGGTTTGATGAGGTATCGATGAATCCCAATGAACAGAATGATCTTTTCAGTCATTACTCACTTTACGAGTGTGTGTGTGTGTGTGTCATGACCTGTGTTGACCTGCTGTGTTCACACTGAGGCAGGTCTCCACTGAGCATGTGCAGACAGGAGCTCTCAGGTGTTGTTTTGAATCTGAACTCATCCAGTGAAGCCTTGCAGCGATATTCCACCTGATCCAGCGTTGATGGTTTTCCATGACACGTGTCCGTGAGCCGCTTATGGAAACCGCTCTGTGTTGATCTGATCAGCTCGCAGGATTTAATAGGCCGGGAGCAAACTGGCACTGCTATGCTGTTATTTATTGTAACTGCTGATATGGATACAGAAGTGAATGAGACAAGCTGAAGTGATGCAGGAATTATTTTCAAGTCTCAGAGGTTCAGAAACAGAGATCAGGAAAACATATCAGGTCTCAGCTGCGTGCTCTGATGTGACTGAGTGTTTGCACAGAGACTGAATTCTTTGTTCTGTCCTGTTATTTTTCAGCTCACAGATTTTTTCCTCTCAGCAAATTCCTCATGCACTTAGTAATTCCCTGCTTTGTGTAACAAAACAGCTGCTCTTTTTACTGAAAATTCAGTTGACCATCATCGTAACAGAGTCCCATTAAAGGTGAACGCAGTCGTTACAAAACCTGGTTACATCAAACCAGAACCATCTGCATGGCTGTCTGTGAGTGTGTATGTTGTAAGTGGACTGATTCAGTATCCTGCTTACTGTACTCGAGATTTCTTACATGGTGGGTGAATGAACGGGGAGAGAGAGAGAGATAATGAAAAGGAGGGAAGGATGAGAGGAGCAGAGCGGAGATGTGAACATAACAACAGCTTTGTTCCTCGTTGTGCTCTTTGTGTTTGGCTGCTTTGTTGGACTCTGCCGTGTTGGCGTCCCTTAAATTACTACTGAACGCAGCCCCTCACCTCTGTAATCTCAGCTTGGACAAAGAGCTGTCATCCTGAAAACCACAGAACAAGTAACATGGTCATTTTCCTGGTGGGCGGAGCTTAGCAGGCAGTGTGTAGGACGGAGGCTTCAGATGGTTCGGTTTGTGGTTCAGTACAGGCGAACAGAGGAGCTTTATGTTGAAGCGATGGAAAGCCCTGATTAGAGGAGCTGAATGAATCCATTCATACCCGCCCTGTTTATGTATGTACATGCTTGTTACTGATTTAGGGAGTTAGTTTGTGTGCATGTGTGAGGTGGCGTTGTGGGGACTGACCTCATTAGGATAACGTGCAATTTTTTCACTGGGATTTATTTTATAAATACTCTAATTATTGTTTTTCCTCTGTAAAAGCTTCCATGTCGGAACATGAACGCCTGCTTTTTATCTTTTTGTTCAAATCGAAAATCAGAAACTTAAACGATCATCTAAGAGAAAGCTGTAGTTTATTTGCAACGTAATTTAATTTGATCTCATTTCACTTGTCTGAAAGTCGGACAGAGTGAAGTTTGAGAGGAGAGGCTGCAGCGAATGCACATGCTGCTGTTGTTAAGCCCTGCATTTTATGTTGCTTTGTCATATAACATGACTCATCCAGACCTCAGGACACATGATCACTCTCTCTCTCTATCACACACACACACACACACACACACACACACACACACACAGACAGCAGTGCACGAACTCCACAGGCCAAAGTGTCGTTCGTGTGCAGATGTGTTGAACATACCTGTGGTTTGCAAACTGTTTGTGCGTGTCAATCAGGAGACAGAGGGGAAAGATTTCTTTCATCTTCTCTGCTCGTCTGTAAATGTCTTCATTAAGCTTCAGCTGCCCCGAAATGTAAAACACATTCACATCTGCCAGCAGCTGTTTATCTGTTTCTCTCTGTGTTCTTCTTCTTCTCTGCTTTTATGTGCCATCCATCCTTTCTCAGACCCCTTCTAACCTTCTTCCTTCTCCTCTTCTCGTGATACTTACACCCCCCCACCCCACCCCACCCTCTTACTAAACCCTACTAAAGTGGGTCAGAGTCTTCAGGCTTGTTACTTAACAGAGGAAATGGGCTACAGATGTGTCTGTCATTACCCGGGAAACAAGATGCACACACGAACACGCTGACAGACAAACAGACGCTTGTCAAGCTCGCTGCCCCGTCGAGGAGATGAAAGCTGGTTCTTAACATCACTGCAGAAGTAGGTTAGTAGGACGACATGCAGCAGAGTTCAAGGAGGGTCAACCAGTCAGCCAACGCCGCGACTGACAGCCGACACTAAAGTGTCTTTAAGATCATAAATGTTATGAAAAAGGCAGGACGAACCTCCGGACAGTTTAATTTATTAGTATTTCTCTAAAACTTGTCAGATTTAGGTGCAAAGTTTTGTTAAATCACGATTTGTGAACCCATCTCACATCACATGAGTTTTTCTGTTAAGTTTTACCAGTTTTGAATCAGGAAGTCAAGCACAACAGAAATATTTTAATTTTAAATGTGTTGTTAATAACCAAAAGCATCAGAGGCTGACTGAGAAATTGTGTTTTTGGAGCCTTTAACAACATATTTTAAACCGTATACATAAATAGAGTCAGAGGAGGTTAAATGGGGCCTTGACACTTATCTTGTAAAATCAAGGTAAACACACAATAAAATTCAAACACGTGCCTTTGAGTGTGTGTGTGTGTGTATGTGTGTGTGTGTGTTTCTGCCAGCTTAAAATAATTATCAGTGGCAGAACGAGCAGCAGCAGTGCGTGTGTGGCGGTGTGATGGCGGTGTGACGGCGGTGTGAGCGTTTCCTGGCATCAAACAAAGTGGAAAAAGAAAGAGAGAGGCTGAGCAGGCTGGGCGATAATAAAACTCTGTTAAAGTCTATTTTAACAGATTATTACATATAAAAGTCTTTACTAGCTTCTTAACGCTGAGTGGAGATATAAACTCTGTATGTGTTTGTAATTGTGGTCAGTTTTTATGTGACAGCACCCGAAAGTGGCTGAAAGCTGCGACCAGCAGCCGGACGAGCAGCTTCACAGATTAAAAAGCTGTTGGACTTTGACGAACTCATCCAGCCGGACTTGTTGTAGACTCTTGTCTTTTATGGAGACACATCCTGCTGTAACGACATGTGGATGTGATTCATTTCTTCAGCGACGTGGGTTTGTCTTTTCTGCACATAATTTACAGAACATGCAGACAGGCTGGTAGGAAAGTGCTGAGGAAACAGCAGAGGCAGCATTTAACTGCAGGAAAGTACCAATTAAACACATGTTGGGGGGAAACAGACTGATACGGAAAAGATGAGGAAACTAGGAACAGAAAGTGGTCAGAAGCCTGACGGTGAAGTCGTCTTAATAGTTGACATGTGTGTAAAAAGAAGCCCGTAATGGAGGTGGAGAGAGTGGCTTCATGGGTGTGCTGGGCTTCGCTGGAAGTTTAAAGTTGGCAGGTGTGAAGATCCTGAAGCACAAAGAAAACAAAGATGAGAGGAGGAATGAAACAGTCACGAGGCAAAAAAGTTCTGTGAAAACATTTGAACAAAAAAGGCCTAAAAGGCTGCTTCCACAGCAGCTGAACAAAAGATCTGGTGATGAGTGACAGAAGAGCAGAAACAGTGAAGTAGAACATGTGATGAGCTCGATGGATCAGCAGGTCATGAAGAGTCGGTGGAGACGGATGGAAACACAGAAAACACAAGTTTCTAAATGAGAAACAAGGTTTTTTTTACAAGATAAAGAAATGTGCTCTTTATTCAAGTAAACTTAAAGTGTCAAACTTGACTGGTCAGCGAGTCCGACTGAAGAAACAGTTAACATTGTTTGAAATCATGTTTTGTGGGTTTCAGTTGTGGCTGTGATGAATAAACCTGCTGAACCAGAAACCTGATGCATAACAGAATAAATAAACTGCGGGAATTTGAAATAATTGCATTTAAAATTTCAACAAACAGACCAACAAGTCAGACTGACACACAGTCTTTCCTGGTGGAAACGAGTCTGCAGGGCTGAGAGAAGCTGTCGTTAATGGTTTTACAGTTCAGAGTTTGGCTGCTGGATGAAGAGAAGCCTCGTCCAGACTGAGCGCTGACTCAGCTCTGCACAGGAAATCCTCGTCTGTCTCCGGCAACTCCGAGGGAATAAACTGCTGTTTACCTGTGTGTGTGTGTGTGTGTGTGTGTGTGTGTGTGTGTGTGTCTGTGTGTCTTGCACGTGAATCTTTTTGAGTCTCTGAGTTTTAATTCATGCTAGAAAAGTGTTTTTAAAAAGGTCATTTGGTCTGAGGTCTGTTTGAGGGTAAAGACGTGTTTTTAGCTGTTAGCATTATGTCAATGAAGGTCCTCTCAAGTATAGATGTAAAAACTTGTTGTGTGTGTGTTTGTGAGTGTTTGTGTGTGTGTTTGTGTTTTTCTCGCCAGCATTCATCTGACCGTGCTGTTGTTTCCTCACTTGTGGTTTATCATCTGTGATCCTTTGATTATTTTTCTTTGCTGCCAAAGACAAACTTTCATGAATTCAGTAGTTGGTGTTTTTTCTTCTGCTTCTTCAAAACAAAGATTCAAGTACAAAAGTATAAAAATTAGATTCATGTGTTTATCTACTTCAATGTCCAGCTAACGAGCTCACCACCTACATTATTGTTACCTTGAAGGCCAAAGAGCATCATCAGCTGTTTGTGGAGTTTATTTATGACATTATTCATTCAGTCTAAATAAAGAAAATGCCACAGTTGTGATTCTGCGCTTTAGATGTTTAATGTTGTCGGTGCTCGTGGCCATTTTTTCAAACAGCATCAGAAGACGACAGCAGAGCTCTGTGTTTTGGTGGTTGTGTCTCATTTCTTCCTGTTTCTCTCCTGTTTGTCTGGTGTGGTTTGGTCGAGCAGATGAAGCTGCCGGTGCTGCTGCTCGGCCGGTCGGCGGACCTGCGTCCCGGTGAGTTTGTGGTCGCCATAGGCAGCCCGTTCTCCCTGCAGAACACCGTCACCACCGGCATCGTCAGCACCACTCAGAGAGGAGGCAAGGAGCTTGGCCTCCAGAACTCGAACATGGACTACATCCAGACGGACGCCATCATCAACGTGAGTAACGAGACTGAAACTGACAGACGGACAAACAGGACCTGAGTCAGAAAGGTCAGAAAAACAGCGTGTGGTTTTGATGACGCTCAGCAGTTTGGCTCCTTGAAGTCTCCAAATCCTGCAAAGCTGCAAGAAACAGAAGCACAAATTGTTTACATGTTCACATTTAATCATGTGTTTACGCTGCTTAGTTTAATTCACATTGACCTCACCAAAGCCTGACTGCTCAGAATTCTCTGTATTGATCTGCCGACTGACTGAGTATGAAAAATGACAGAGAAATGATGAGCAATAACCACAGCATGGTGCATGAAGAGCATGGTGCCTGAGGAGCAGGGTGCCTGAGGAGCAGGGTGCATGAGGAGCAGGGTGCCTGAGGAACAGGGTGCATGAGGAGCATGGTGCATGAGGAGCAGGGTGCATGAGGAGCAGGGTGCATGAGGAGCAGGGTGCATGTTAATATGAGAACATCATGCAGAGGTCAGTTCAAAACATTCAAATCTGCTGCTGGAGAATGAAAGGAGGCACAGTGAAGCAGCTCATTTGTATATTGATGTCAATGCAAACACACCAAGTCTGACCTCTTTGATCAAACCTGTTGTTGTTCTTCAGTGGATATGTAATATTTTTCCTCTCTTTCATTCTCTCTTTTCCTTTTGTTTGCAGTATGGCAACTCTGGAGGACCACTAGTCAATCTGGTAAGTGAGAGAAAAACCTTCTAGAGGAGAAATAATATACAAGCTTGGTTCCAAAATGAGACGTCTCCTGACATGTTGTGTGCATCTTGTATGGATGCAGCGGTTTATTATTTATTATTTGGTTTATTATATTTAAACATTGTAAACTGCAAATGTGAGGAAGCTCTGACATCAGTTATGTTTTTACACTCTCACTTCAGACTTCAAACATAAAACATTAACAATCCTCAAACATTAGGCTTCACTGAACCTTTGTTTTGCAGTTTTTTCTTCATATGCTGTTAAGTACTCAGTAAAATACTTAAAAAAAATAAAATTATTTACACGAATAAATGCTCATTGAAGTGTTTTTGGTCTTTCCAAGATATTGAATATGACAAAAGAGTGTTAATGTGTTCGACCTTTTTCAGTTTGTTGAGCAGAAATCGAATGTTTAGAAAAAGTCACTGGTTGTATAATTCAGTTCTGACATCACCTCTGTCTATCTTTAACACGAGGACAGTAACACAGTTTCTCATTACTGGGATCAAATCCATATGTTGTGAAACAGAGACACACGTAATCTCACATAAACAGTCACAGAGGCCGTAAAGTCCTTCTTGGGGAAGGTAAATAAAGAGTTTAGGTAACGCTTGGCAAAAAGGCTCCGGCCACAGCTGACTCTGATTAGAGGTTTGTTTTCAGCTGGCCATGATACCAAACGGAGAACAATGTGGCGCCAGAAAATGTTTTAAAAGCCTCGTGAGGAAAATTAACTCTACTGTTAGGCCTTATTGATGGCAAATATATGTGTGTGTGTGTGTGTTTGTGTGTGTGTGTGTGTGTGTGTGTCCTGCAGGACGGAGAGGTGATTGGCATCAACACCCTGAAGGTCACAGCAGGAATCTCCTTCGCCATCCCCTCAGACAAGATCAGACAGTTCCTGGCAGAGTCGCACGACAGACAGGCCAAAGGTTCGCAGCAGGTTCACTCTTCATATTTCACCTTTTATCACAGATGGTATCAGAGACATTCAGAGACATTCAGAGACATTCAGAGACATTCAGAGACATTCAGAGACATTCAGACGGCTGCTGTCTCAGAAATGAGCTTTATGTTTGAACTCAGCGCTCTAACGCAGGCAAACACAATGTTTTTGGAGCAGAAATGGATTTTTTTAAACTCTTAAACTCTTAAACTTGGATTATCCAAAGACTGATCTACTGTTCACACACAAAGTTACCTCGAGAAGCAGAGAAAGGAAGTTTTTGCATTTAAACAAAACAAAAGTCGTCTTCTCTTTCTGATATTTTGATGTGGACAGATTTACCTTATTAACTCTAAAGTGGGAAGTTCCATTTTTCACTTCATCATACAGTTTTTCGGCTCGTGGCCAAAAACAGGCAGAGCTCAGACATGCGGTTCAGGGAGCGGTAGTCACATACAGCACTTTGGGTTTTGGTGGCTTTTTCAGGAGTTTCTCAGCAGTTTCCAGGAGGTGAGCTGCCACCTCTCAGACTGCCAGCCCACATTCCTCACTGTCTACCACACCGACATGATCTGGCCACTGTTCAAGTCCCCACAGACCGAGTTTACGCCTCCAAAACCAGCAGTGTCTGAAAACACTACATGTGTTTGGCATGAAACAGAAATGAGAGGAAACAATAAAAAGTACAGAGTCATAGCAGGTAAATGTGGCCGGCGTCAGCAGATAGCTTTAAGTCTTCTTCCCACGCTGAGCCGATGATGTATTTAACCCATATGTTTTCATTGTGTATCTTCTCTCGACCATTAAAAGCAGCTCAGCGGTTTCTGCAGGTGCTGGTGCTGTGAACATCTGTGTAAATGATTCCAAACATCTCAGAATGATGTAAATATTGCAGACAAATGAGCCAGAATACAGAACTGCCTGTCAAAGGTGTTTACAGGGGAGGTTTTTCTCCACTTCACTGTTTACTCGTGCCTCTTTTTGGTTTAGAAAAGATAAACAGACCTAAAGAGGAAGTTTATCATCCTTACATCAGTGTGTGAGGTAACCATGTTCTCAGCCATTCAAACCACACATGTCCTGATGTTCTCCAGGTAAAACTCTCCAGAAGAAGAAATACATCGGCGTCAGGATGATGAGTCTCACTTCAACGTAAGTTTGACGTCTGATAACATCATAATGTTTTTTATCTTCATTAAATGATGATGAAACTGCTGGAACATCTGGTCTTGAGAAATATCTTGAAAAAACAGACTTGAAGATGTGAATGATATCAGTTTGTGAGGCTTTCAGTTACTTCACAACAACAAGACAACAGCTATATTTTTATAGTCTGATTTTTTCATCACTGTAATGATATCAACATGATTTTTTTGTACGTTTGTGAGCTCAGACTGTTTGGCTGTAAGACAGTGCTGTTAAATCGAGGTGAGGCTGGCTGATTAATCTCACTAATTCCCAGAAACTGATGTTTCCCGACTTTCGAACATAACAAGGGTGGTGATGGTATCAGAAATGTGACCTCACTTCTATACGTCCGTTGCCAAATGATGAGATTAAATAGGAATGCAAGTGAAGGAAGGCCAGGTCCACAGCCTACAGGTCGGAGCCACGCCCACTCTGCCCCATGAGAGCGGGTCGCTGCAGGAAACGCCCGGAGAAACCAAATCAGCTTCACTTTATGATGGATAATTAATTTTAAATATTCCGGTGGGTTTTACCACTTACATGCACCAGATGTTTCAATACGAATGACTCCATTTCCAAGGCTGACCATCACTTTATAGATTGATCTCCATCCTCTTGGCAGCCATTTTTTTCAAAACATAGGAGGATAAACTTGGGGAAAGTTTTGGTGAAGGTAATAGATGATCTGTCCATGTCACTGTTTTGTGGCCAGAGGCAGAGAGTGTGTGGTGTCTGAAGTGTGTGGGTGATCTTTGGACTAATCTGCAGCTGGATGATCATCAGAATCACATCTGTGGTGTTGAAGTAACAGTGTGTTAAAGCTTAAGTGTCAAGACTAATCAGAGCTAAAACGAGTCCCAATGCATCAGCCTTTCAAATCCAATTAAAACTCCCACATGTTGCAGACATTCAGTGCAAAACTTAATGTTCTGGCTGTTTTCCTGCTCTTTTCGCCCTGCAGCCTGGCAAAGGAGCTAAAGGAGAGACAGTCAGACTTCCCAGATGTCACCTCCGGAGCGTATGTCATCGAGGTCATCACTCGAACTCCGGCTGAGACGTGAGTGTGTCTCTCATCACTTCTTATTTACACACCATCCGTTGTTTACTGCCCTCGATTTCTAACAAACAGGCCGTGTTTTCACAGGCAGGGTAAAGAGTTTAAACTCATTAATGAAGCTTTTCACTTTGGAAACAGACAGAGCGATGCAGGCTGGTTGGGTCCAGACTTTTTTAACCATGAAAGATTTTTGGTGACTGACATGAAAAGCTTTGTTGAAAGTGAACCAAAGTGTTGCACCTGAGAAAACAGCAAGTTAAGTTTCTTTTTTGTTGTTTTCTGGTGGATTCATTAAGAACGCAGGCAGAAGTCGGGCTCATCTTGCTGAAAGGACATTTATTAGATCTGAACTTGGTGTGTGTGTGTGTGTGTGTGTGTGTGTGTGTGTGGACTACAGGGTTTGGAAAGTTCACTACAGGTTCTTAAAGCTGCTGTTTTGCTTTTGGAACGGGGTTGAAAGCTGGCAGTGAAAGCAGAGTCATGAATGTTTCCCACCCAGACTGTCCACTTCCTCCAGCAGGGAGGAAAAAGTGCTGCAGTCACAGCTCAGAGGATTTATCTGTCTCTGGAAATGAAGCTTGTACATTACAGAAAGAAAGGAGGTTTTTAAAAAAATTAACCTCAAGAGATGACTGAAGACAATGAAACAGTGAAAAGAGCAAAGAATCACTCAGAGATCACAAACCTCTGCAAAGCTCAGAAGACTTTAAACCTGCTGTTTCAGGAAAAGAGTCTGGAAATTATTAACGAGTGTCAGTGTTCAGATCAGCATTAAACACAATCAGCTTTTATTCATTCAAATGATTAAAAAAATGAAAAATTACTCAGAATAAAGATTAATCATTTGTTCCTTAGTGATTGAACTTGACAACATTTTCACTCTAATCAGTTGACAAATATTATATTTTATATTTTAATGCTTAAAAACTTTTTTATGGAAATTTACTAGAAACTAACTTACACACAAACTCATCTTTCTGTGCGACAGAGCTGGTTTGCGTGAGGGTGACGTCATCATCAGCATCAATGGTGAGCGGGTCACCTCGGCCAGTGATGTCAGCGCCGCCATAAAGCGTGAGGAGACGCTGCGAGCGGTGGTGAGACGAGGCAACGAGGACACCATCCTCACCATCGTTCCCGAGGAGATCGAGCCTTGATCACTCAGCTGAACGAGCAGACATTCAGCTCAGAAACCAGTCGACCAATACCGAGCTGGCTCTCAGTGTTTCCCAACCAGTTATGAACACTTTGAAAAGCCAAGCAACCAATAAGAGTGTGCGTGTCTGGGGCCACGCCTACTGGGTTTAAGACCTTACTAGAAGTACTACTACTCTTCCGTGGTGTCGTCTTCCCGCTGAGGTCCATCTTCTCTACCCTGGAAACTGAAGCTTCAACCCTGTCGTTGCACTTGTCATGTTACTTTTCATTTTTCCTCTAAATCCGACTTGTTTTCCGTCACCACAGATCTTTATTCTCTACTAACCTCATCTGTCTCTGCAAAGCGGTCACTGCAGGTCACTGTAGTCCTGTTCCATTGTTCATGTACTTGATGGAATATTTTTTAAATAGGATTTTTTTGTCTGTATGTGTTTGATGACAATTTTTAAAAAAAGGGAATAAAATTATTTTCAAAACTATTGTCTTTACTTGTGAACATAAGTGAGAATGTGCAGTAATAACTGCTGGTTGATTGCTGATCTCAGACGGCCAAAATATTCACCAATAACGTCAGAGTTCTGGTTGTGTTCACTCGGTCACATTATGAGTCCAGTTAGACCGATCAGTTCGTAGACTGAATCTGGGTCTTCCAGCCAAGAGTGTGATGAGCAGGAGTCAGGTGTTCCTCTGGAGATACGACACCCTGTATCATTTCCACATGTCACACTTTCAAACCTGAACACTCAAAATGAAACAAATAAAGTGAGCACCAACTTTAGAATAAATAAACATGTCTTCAGTACAGATGTGTGGTAATATCAAGCAGAAACTGAACTCCAGCTCGACCCAGAGACCCGAGTCCGGTTCACAAGGAGACTGAGAAAACAAGTTGAGAAATAATTCCATCATCTCTCAAACATTTCGTTCACTCCTCTGTGACTCTGGTGTGTCCTTCCTCTGTGCCATGTTACACACCGATACACTGAGTTCAACACACCATGACACAATCCTCTGGCCCCAGTGTGTGGATCTGTGTGTGTGTGTGTTCGGGCCCAGTGAAGCAAAGTTGTTACGTAACTCTCGACATAGTTAACACACTGAGGTTAGTGGTGTGTTCGGTGCCGGCTCGTTCAGCAGGTCAGCTGACTTCCAGGGAGCCTCTGAGCTGAAGGATGTCTGCTGTTGCCGTGCTGGTTTGGAAGATTTGAGAGTTTTAATGTTTCACAAAGAAAACAACCAGTGTGGGTCACATGGTTAAAGCTGCAGATAGTGATTACAATGAAAGACATTAAAAAGGATTAATTACTAACTGCATTTAAAAATAAAGTGACACACCCGTCATGTAAGGAGTGAAAGGAAGATCAGCTTCTGTGACTGTTATGCAACCAGGAACTTACTCATGCACTTTGTGCCATTTAATTATTTTTCAATTTAATTTTGAGTTTATGGTTTCATGATTCTTCGAAAAGTCAAGAATGAACTCAAAATCTAAACTTTCACATCAACATGAACAGTCTTTAAAGTGGTCAAAACAAAAGAAAGTGAGTAATTCATCTGCAGAGGAAGCACATGAGACCTGATCAAAAGCTCCAGGATGAATAAAGAGGAACTTTAACAAACTTCTTTGTTTTCCCTGTAGTCTCAAACTGCTCGTGCTTTGCAGAGCACTCGTTACCATGTGTGACAAAAACATTTGAGGGAAAACAGAAAGACTAAGTCTTGTGAGAAAACAGAGATCTTTTTTTGCAAACATTTGTTTTCTCTCATAAAGAGACTTTGAGGAGCGATCCAGTTTTCTAAGAAATGTGTTTTCTAACTGTGAAGAGTGAAAAGGGTTTTTCAAAGAGAAGATTTGGGCTGAGAGGTGGAACGGGTTCAGCATTTAAAGGTGAGTGACATCTTTTATTAATAATTACCTCCTGGGATGCATATGGATGACTTTTACAATCAGAAGGAGACAAGAGGGAAGTTTTTCTTTCATTTCCGTCCCAGTTAGATGAGATGTGAGTGAAACGAGTGACCCAGTTTGACGGGATGGACAGAGCAGGTTTTCTGTCAGAGCTCCTCTCTGTTGACTCGCTGTCTGCTCTCCGAATGCTCGACGAAACATCTGCACATAGTTTTACAGTTTGATGTCTTCTTTATGTAATGTGTGACCCATTTCTCCTCTGATGACTCAGCTCACAGCTGTCAGTCGCTTCGCTGCAGAGCACCTTGGCATTGACCTTCCTCTCTGCTTCCTCTCATATTTGGGACCAAGGCCTTTCACACAGTGGGACTCCCTTCAGATGTCTTCTCTGGAGGACCCATCGCTGTGGTTCTCCACATTAGAGGACTTTCAGTGACCCTGATGGTTCATTTCTGACCAATTTCTGAGTCAGCATTACTGAAAAGGCCTGGCGGGAAACATCCTCTAAATGGATTTTACTTTTCCCGAAAGTCTTTGGCGAAATTTCCTCAAACTACCATTGTTGTCCGCACAAGATATACAGAAATAAGCA
The DNA here is from genome assembly GCA_029814765.1 of Acanthurus leucopareius. NCBI lineage: Eukaryota > Metazoa > Chordata > Actinopteri > Acanthuriformes > Acanthuridae > Acanthurus > Acanthurus leucopareius. Next base: position 1,866,656 of record JAQMCX010000033.1, read on the forward strand.
ATATAAACTCTTAAAAGTTTTCTCTGACTCATGCGTCTTGATTTTGGACTAAAAATGCAGCACCGGAGCCCAAACATACCCAACTGAAAGCCAAAATGTTCTGCTTTAGTTAAGAGAACATGCTTTATTGTTATTCTGTTACATGCAGACAGTAATTTGCTATGGAGGCTTGTGAACTGAAAATCTGTACTCAAGTAAAAGTACCTGGTTAATGAGGCTACAGTAAGTATAGAGTATTAAAGCATATAGTTCAGAGAACATTGGATTTAAGAAACATAAACCAAACTGACAGCAGGCTGCACTCTGCATAACTGAACCAACAGGCAGGTTAAAAGGTTAAGGTTGCAAAGTTATTTTCTTGCTCACCAATAATCTCAGTTGTTCTTATTTTTTCTTCCTATTTAAAGTTTCATGTACCCTGTTGTGTTTGTTGCACACTCACTTTTCTTTGTGTTCAGGAACCCAGAAAAGAGCACATTCATCTGTAAATATATACTTTTATTGCTATTTACGTCAGCTCTTTTATTAAAACCATCGACATCACAGTGCTTTTCATAGTTTACATTGGCAGAAAAACATTATGTTACAGTCATTTACATTATTTAAAACATTACAGTGCTGTATTAAAACACTTTTATATCAGTTACATCCTTTACTCTCCTATAACAGGAGTTCATGTATTTATTCTGAGATTTTCCACAAGAGTCAAATTAAACAGTTACAGTCTGACCAACGAAGCACTCAGAGCAGGTCAGTGTAGTTACAGTACACAGAATGAGTAACTGTGAGTTAGGATGAGTAGATCGTGTGGATTATGAACCCTTGGAGCATTTACACACACATTTTAACATGCATTCACATGTTCTGCTGGTGCTGCATGGAAATGAATCAAATGTAACACCTGACAACAATACAAATCATCAGTGTTTTCATTTAAAGCGTGTTCTCTTTGCTTTCTGCATTAAGGTTGTATCTGAGGGCTCCCTGCTCAGTTTCACTTTATTTTCATTTAAAATTTCATTCAAAATCAGTTAGAAATGTGTTACTGACTCTTTTTACCTGAGCAGATTTGCCCAAAGCAACGCAGCAACACGAGATGTTTTGTGATCCACAAGGTTTCTGCAGTTACATATTTTTTGTTTCTTTAGGCCAAACTTGCATCATGATCACAAGTTGACGGGACGTCCTCACATCATGGACACATACACTGGCTGTCAAACAGGGACGCATTCATTTGCTGTAGAGAGGCTGCATCTTTGTCGATTACACACCTGTACATTAAGATGAGTTATGTTTTTTTCAGACTGGCGCATTAGTCAATTTAGTTTTTGGAACATTTCTCACATCACCCTTTGTTTTTCTACTGTTAGTGTCTCTGTTAGCGTCTCTCTTAGTGTCTGCATCCAGCTCTGCTTCCCCTCTGACGCTCAGGTCAGTTTGACAGCAGCCGGGAGCAGAAAGGCTTCCAGGTTACATGTTACGTTGGTCTTTCAGTGGGGTTGAACTCAGTGGCCTGCTGGTGTCGGGGCTGTCTGCTCTGCTGGGCCGGTGGATGCTGCTTGTCCTGCAGAGCTGATCATGGCTCCCTGGTTGAGTGCAAACTGTGGCAGGACGTTCAGAAGGGCCTTCTCCAGCTTCTGCTCCAGAGCGTCCAGGCGACGGTCCACGTGCTCCTTCAGCCTCCTCTCCATTTCCTCCAGACGACGCTCCATTGCTGAGTCCAATTCCCTGCAAAGTGGAAGGAAAGTGTGGAAACTTTGGTCAAAGCAGAATAAAAGTTTATTTTCCAAAATGAGGTTTGCTATCTATGATGCAATCAGATGTAATATTAATTTTACTCTGAGAATTTGCACTGGGCACTTAAATAAGAAGAGACAGAGTAAGTCTGGTGTGGAGGAATGAAAGAGTGGAGTAGACAGAGAGAGCTGAGCTGTGACTGATTCATGAACAAACATGAATCCACATCAGAGACAAAACCTCAAATATAAACACAGACATTAAAAGTAAACCACCCACAGTCCGTGTTGACCATCATCTTCCCCTAACCTCAAAACCCTGCTGCGCCCATCCTACGCAGGCACATTTCTGTCTGTACGAAACTCAGACAGCTGACTTTGGGTGTGTTTCATCCTCACCACCTAGAGGAAAATTTCAGAATCAAGATCCCTTACTCAACCCTCTTCTCTTTTTTCACCTTCTCAAACACGTCTTTCCATTTTCTTGACATTAAGTTTTACCCTGAAGGATTCTGACTGCACAGCTCAGTCTTTCATGTTGTTGCTCATCTCTATCATTTTTCATATCTGAGCTTTGCTGCATGTCAGCTCAGCAATATTTCATTTTTTGTGGCTGAGGGGAAATCACCTGTGTTATAAAACAGCAGCTGGTGAAGAACTTACAACAGTTTGTGGTTTTCTTTTTAGTTGATATATTTTTCTGTGTAAGCAGTATTAAGACTCATTTGTCAGGATTTAGTAAATGTCAAATTTTGTTAAGCAATCAATTATTGACGTGACACAGAGACCAATTTCTGCACAGAAGCAGAAAATTGACCAAAATGCAATTCAGCAGTCTTAATTTCCAAAAGAGAAAAGCAACTGTACAACAGGTTTGAGCTTTAAGCAAACAGACGTTCCTCCCACAGCTTTTTCCACTGCAAACCAAATCTGCTTCTTCCAAGTTCAAATCAGATGAACAACTTAAAGCAAAAACTTCCAGCATTTGAAACGTAGGAAATCTGCAGCTTTATAATAAACAGTAAAACAAACAGATTTACAGTTAGTTCACAATAAAAACAGATAATACAGTGTTATAAGCATCATTAAAATCAGCAGCTGTTCAAATTGTCTTTGCATCTTTTCTCTACAAAAACTATGATTACATGTTAGTTAGTAAATCACTTTCTCAGAGTAGACATCATCCTTCCTTTCTCTCTGTAATCTAACTCACAGTGTTAAAACTCTTTAAATATGTTATCCTGTGGTAATCAGACGCTGTGTTGTGGTAAAGACGTACCACCGAGCTGCTGTCCTCGCCTCGTTCTGGAGTCAGACTCAGCTGACATTCTCTCTGAGCCCACATGTGCTGCTCTGCTCTGACAAAGAGCCTCATTTATAAAACTGCACTTTGAAGCACCAGTTCATTTAGACATTTTTCAATCGTGGAGTGAAGCTAACATTTGTAAACTAAGTTGACTGATACTGAACTTTAGCATCACCGTCAGCTAAGCGATTCAATTTATTTAACGAGGTTTGTTGTGTTTGCCAACATTTTAATGATTCCCACATGCAGAAGTGCTGATAAATGAACTCTGTTGTCTCTGCATCTGCCTCCTCACTGCACTTTAACAGCCAGCAACCAAACCAGATCCTTCTGTGTGGATGAGTCAGTCAGCTGTTCACCAACCAAAACTCTTACCGGAACGGTTTTGTTTGTTTCTGTTTTGTTTTGTTTTAAATAAAAGTTTCACTGACTTTATTACCATGTTCTCTCATTAACAATGTGGAATTTCACTGCTACACACACAACATGTGTTAGGTGTTTCCAGGCAGTTTGGGCATCAGAGAGCATTTGACCATGAAGCAATGGGCAACGTTAAGATGTCAGCTGACTCTCAGCAGCTTCAGACAACCAACACTACTGACCCGTCAAATAAATGAGTCTCTGTTTCATCCACACTCAGTGGCAACGGCTGCAAACTCTGAAACACACTCATTTTAATTAAAAATAATTTCATCTTTTGTGTTTTGCATCTCTAGTTGGCTGAGTACTGCAGGAATTTTTTTGAAAAAAGTTGGAGCTGCTTGATCTTTTTACAGGTTGAAAGCTTGAAGCTGCTGCTTGACATTAGACGTCTGACTCTTCACATTATAAGTGACATAAAAACAGTGTGGTGACTTCACTCACTGAAGAGGAATCATCTAAATCTTGGTTGTAGTTTTTAAGAAGCAGTTGTATTAAATTGTAATGAATTGAATCACACAAACTTTTTGTAATTTGCTCATTTTCCTAAAATGCAGAATATTGTTGAAACACAATGTCCACCGGGATGGATTCACTGAACGTCTCTCACCATGTGCCATTTCTCATCTTCTTCTCCTTTTCTGCCACTGCTGCAGCGTCATCAAGCCTCAGCTTCGCCACCTGACCGCAGACGTTTTGGAGCATGGGCAGAAGCTCAGGCCTGGAGTTCAGCATCTGATCGTGTCCCTGCCCCTTCAGGAACAGTGACATCATCTCCGCCAGCTGGGCGTGGCTCACTGGGCTCTCACTGCTCGCTAGAAACGAAAAACCATATCACAAACTTCTATTTCCATAAGAAATTTTTTAAAATTTATATAACATCAAAGACATTCCAAATAATAATTTTCAATACAGAGAAAAGTCAAATCACAAACTGCTGTTGAAGTCATTGTTTTCAGAGTGAACACCCTGTGCGCTCTGTGATCAGAACAATGAACCTTACTTGTGTCAGAAATGGACAGGTCTGGGGAGGTGGAGGTGGAGCCATCTGACATCGCTCCATTCTCAACTGTTGGAGCCTCATCTGCAGGTCTGCTGAAGCCAAATGAAGGCTAGTGGCACGAAAAGAGACTTGTTAATGTACAGTATGTGCAACCATAATTTGAACCTACGTTTTAATGGCATCATATTGCTTGGCTAAAGAAGAATTTATGTTTGCAAGAAAATCCCTTCAGTCCGACTGGCTGCAGACTTAAGCTTCAGCTCAGTGACACCCCTCTGAGGTAAACTAAAGGGGTCATCTGTTGTCCTATCATCATAATGAGAGAGCAGCAGCAGCAGCAGGAGCATCACGTGTTGAACTTTTGCAGCGGTAACATAGTCTGTCATTACAGCTTTTGCTTTGTGCTGATTTACTTCTTTATTGGTTGTCTGAATGGTTTTCCTTGCTTGTGATTAGCTGCTCAATTTGACAGTCAGTCGGCCAATCAGCATCAAGAAGGTCACTCATATTTCTTCAGTTACTTGTCTTATGTTTGACTCTTGCTACTTAGTTACACTCTGTTTACATTTATAATGTCAGTTCGATTATCAGCCCTGTCCAGAATAAACTCTCAGTATCTTTGGTAACTAATGTTGGAGATCAAAATCCTGTTTTAGCGGTAATTAAAGCATCACATTGTACAGATATCACTACAATGGAGTGTGCAAGCTGGGGATGATTGCTCACTGTTGCTGGGGAGATAAAGGCTCCTTTAGCCAGGCTCGAGAAAACTCCACCGCCCATCAAAAGAGGCATGAAGCTGTTCAGAGATCCGGTCTGATTCTGGAGAGAAACATGTGGGAAAAAAAATCATTGAAATTGTTTTTTTAAACTTGCTTTTCTTGCTTTTCAAGACACTTTATCATTCAAGGTTTTTTGTCATCTGTAACTCGCTGCTCCTTTACCTTTTGCTGGAAGTGCACCATGTCCATTAGGCTCTGGGCTCCAGGTGAGAGGCTCGTTCCCATCTCCTCAACCAGACACTGCACCTGCTGCATGTCGATGCCAGGGCCGAGGGCCGGACAGGGCTGCAGCTGCTGAAGGCCCACAATGACTCGACACACCACAACACTGCTTCTCCCAGCCAGGGAAAGCAGCTGTGAAACCAACCAGAGGAAGACAGAATCAGATGATGAAACTGAACTCGACACATTTATACACTTATGAAACTATTACTGGATGAAAACTCTCCACAGCACTTACATGAGATAAAGAGTGTCACTGAAAAATGACACTGACATCACAGAGTTTACTTTGTTTGGATGTATGTCACTTAAAACTCGACTCACCTTCACTTCACAGGCTGAAGATGGATGCTCAAGAAGAAGCTGTTTCTTGTAAAAAGGTCCTCTGTCTGAGCTGTCAGCAAAGAGGAGAGGAGAGCCGCTCTAACATCTTATCAGGCTGATACACAAACATCCATCCAAAATCAGCAACGTGAATCAGTTTAAACCAGTTTTTCTCAAAAAGTCTTATAACATTTATCTTTATTCAAAGTCAGACAATGATGAGTGAGAGGACATGTACGGAGACAGTGGAGATGACATGAAAACCAACAGACTGTAACACTAACAGAGGTCTCAACTTTGTGTGAGAAATAATTAAGATATCAACATCAGTCCGAACTAACTTTGTGAGTCATGATACAGGAACTTCAGCCTGAGAGCATGTGTATGCGTACCTATTCGTCTGGACACGGTCGTCTCTCTCTCCACGTACTGTCCCACAGTATTCTCCCATCTGGTTGTAAACCTCCATGGTTCGAGCCTCGCTGATGATAAGCAGGCGACTGATGGCAGCAGAGGAGCCGCAGTGGAGCGTCAGGACACACGGAGAGCCCTCCTCTGTTTGCTCCAACAGCACCGGGTTGTCACTGAGAGGGAAAGATTAGTAGGAAAGATGATATCAGACCAAATATGACAAATCACTTATTATTCACCTAAGCTACCTTTGTTAGTAAAAATGGTGGTGAGGTTTGTCATTATATTCACAAAAAACATGCAGTTTTGAGCATGACTGTGCATATGAAGCAGCAGAATCTACATCTTTGAAATTGTAAGTTTTCAAGATTGTAAATTAATGTGTTTTAATTTTTTCACAGTTAATTGCTTTAAAACTACTTACTATTTTGTCTCATCTCCCTCGGACGGACTGAGCGCTTCTTCATCATCGTCTTTGTTACCGTTGTGAACAGGAAGCAGGACATCACCCAGGTCATGTCCCTGAGTGTGACAGACCCAAGCAGCTCCGCTCTTCACAGCAATGTCCACCATGATCCTGCTGAAGCTACCAGGACCGTAACCTACTGGGACACAAGAAAAGTAAAGCAAAAACAGATAAACAACTCAGGGGACAAAAATGAATAAGAACAAACTGAGAAACAGGTTTGGGGATTAAATGGAAATTCTGAAACAAGACTGGACAGAGCCAGGACAGAGACAGGTCAGGAGAGTAAAAGATAAGCTTGAAGACTATTTTGAGAATAATTACCTTAGGAGACAATTGATCTGCATAGACTGTCTACAAGATAGTTTAGTACTATCTGATGTGTCTGAGGGTTAACTCCACTTTTGATTTGTGATTTCTCTTCATTTTTTATATCTAAGTACAGGATAAATCATTGAACAGTAATGACATGAGAATGTTTTTAATAACATTTTTAACTTCAAATTGGTACATTTCGGCCTACATTATATTTCAACGGATACCAAGTCTTTGCTGTAACATAAATAACTGTGAGTAGAGAATAACACTGTAGCTTGCTAATATGAAGCTATAACACTGCTTTTACCTTATCCTTAAATGGCTTCGCTTGAAGCCGTCGATTAGCTTGGTTTAGTCAGGATAATGAATTTTCTCCTTTGCATTTCTTCAGACGTATTTAAAATCTATGGACGAATCCGCCACATATCTGCAATTGATCATAAGACAGTATATTACAGACTAGAGTTAGCTAAATCGCTAAATCTAATGCTTCGCACTACAGTTGCCGTGTAGCAGCGCACAGGATGTTGTTTGACGTCATCAAACAGCGACTTCTGAGACGTCAATCCCGGCAGTGATGCGACACTGGTAATGCGGGATTTCTAATGTATCGCTAATAAATTTTACGCGTTATATTTCTCAAATATTGTGAGAAGTTTTGTGTTTGATTTTAGAACAATTCAAAGGAGTATCAAATGGTGTCTCAAGCTATATCGTGAGACGTGAACGGTAGAAATGTCAAAGTCAACAGCTAGCGTTGACTCGTTTTGAAGCTGGTCATGGACTTCACGGAGTGCTACGGAGACACCGTCTCCAGTGTCGCTGCTGCAGCCCGCTCCGGCTGCACCAAGCGGGTGAAGAGGCTCATAAAAAGAGGTTTCAGTGTTGACTGCCGGGACAACCGGGGCTGGAATGCCCTGCATGAGGCAGCGGCCGCCGGCAGCAAGGAGTGTGTGCAGGAGATTTTGTCTGCTGCCGGAGGTAAGAAAAGGACACTCAGGGTGACAGTTCTCACATCTTAGAAGCTGGAATGTTTGGAATAACGAATTTAAAATTAACTATCTACCAGAGGACTAAGGGATGAATAGACTAATGGTTTAAATAGACCAATATTTCAAAACATAAAAATAAACAGGTTACAATGGTAAAAGACATAAAGCAACAGATCCCTACATTTGGTATGGAGAAACAGGAGAGCAGTTTAGCTTGACTAATGTCCTAATCACTGGATCAGTCATTTCAGTAATTGTTTCGGATGTTTATCAAGTTTTCCTGTAAATTCAAAGCACATTGCAGAGTGACACAACTTTGGTTATCTTTCCTGGCTACAAGCAGGAGGCTCCTCCCGTGGCTGCCGTGCATATGTGAACTCTTTGACCCATGAGGGAGAATCTGCATGCTACCTGGCAGCGAAGCATGGACACCTGGCAGTGGTTCAACTCCTCTTAAGAGCACACGCCAACATCAACCAGCTAACCAATGACTTATCCTGTCCTTTATATGCCGGTAAAACACTCAAACATTATCAAACTGCTGTTAATGTGTTTTGTATACTGTGTCACCATCATATGCACCTCTGACTAATTGCATTTCCTTTTTTTAATTATAACACTATAATGCATTTGATTGGATTCATTCTATTCACAGTGTTTATCACCTGCTAACTGTTTTACAATAGCTGTAGATGGTGGGCACAAGGAGGTGGTAGAACTGCTGGTCAGTGAAGGTGCAGAAGTCAATAGGACACACACGGCGTCCTGCTGGACCTGCCTCCATCAAGCTGTTTATAAGGTAACAGTGAAACTGACTAATAGACTTACCACTCTTAAAGACATATCATAACTTGTAACAAGGATATTTTTTTGTTCTCCAGGGTTATAGTGAAATTGTGCGCATGCTGGTCAATGTGTGCAACTTGGAGGCAGTAGATGACCATGGGATCTCCCCTCTCTTTGTAGCTGCACAGTATGGACAGCAGGAATGCTTGGAAATCCTTGTTAATGCTGGTATATAGCTGTTTTTTTAATTTATTTATGCATGTGCTCATAGCTTAAAGCGTAACTTTGTTTGATGCAATTTAATGTTGGACAGAAACTTCCACAAGAGTTCTTGTTTACCAGCTGTCTTCATTTCACTCCTCTCTTACACCGATATCTGAGTTAAATTAAGTACACAGCTAACTGTTTGATTTGGTTTTCACTTTAGGTGCAAATGTGAGAACGCAGGCAGCAGATCTGGCCACACCTCTGCTGATTGCCTCTCAAGAGGGCCATCAGGCATGTGTGGATTTCCTGTTGGACCACGGGGCAGATCCCAACATAGCTTGCAGTCATGACTGGCCCCAGCTTCCTATTCATGCTGCTGCTGAGTTTGGCCACATTGGGTACTGTCTCATATTTTTTTCTATAGTTGTTTAAAAGTCCAAAAATAATTAAATCCTAAAGATATTCTGTTTACAATGACATAAAATTGTTAAAAACATTGGAGGAGCTGGAACCAAAGTCTCCAAGAGGTGCCTTGGGCTTTGAAACCAATTTGACATATTGGCCAAACTGTATAATTACACATTACATGATGCACTGGGGCCCAGACTTTTCCCATAAGCTCATATTTTGTAATAAATGTCTGTAAAAAGTGGAAAATATTTTTGAGTATCCAGCCTCTGTAAAATACCACGCTTGTCTATCAGAATTTCATCAGTTTGGTCGATAACATTTGAATAGTGTGGAAGATTTTGTGTTTTTGTGGAAGGAAGTTGAACTTTTTGACTTAATATCCAATGAGCAACATTCATGTGAATGAGCCCTGCTCCTTACGCTGTATACAATTCTCCTTAATACACCCATGTTGAAATGAGAGAATGATCACATTCTTAGCTTTTTTTAATATAATTTTCACTAGAACATAGAACGGTTTCTTGAAATAATCTGATTATATATGCATTTTATACTTTACCACACGCACTTCATGCAAATATACCCATACATTCTTCAATAATTCTCGTGTTTAAATTCAGTGTCCTCAGGAAGCTGATAGCTGTTACAGATCGTGTATGTGACCGTGGTGATGGCATGGTGAGTCCACTGTACGTGGCCATCAACAGACATCAGAGCAAGAGTGTTGAGATGCTGCTGAGGGAAGGTTTCAGCCCCGATGCCCAGGACTGCACAGCCGTCTTAGGTCTCCGTTCACCACTCTCCTTCGCCTTGTGTCACACACATGACAAACAATGCAGGTATGTAAGAAAGCAGATTTAACCTCCCCACAAGCTTAAAGAACTTACACATTACTCTCCAAATGGATTTGTCCCTGATTTCAATGAAAATCTCTTTCAGTGAATCAGTGAAGTTGCTGGTAGCTGCGGGAGCTAGTTTGAGTGAGGAGGACTGGATTTATGCCCTGGCCACTGACCAAAAAGACCTTCTGCAACTCATACTTGAGCACAGATGGATCTCTCCACTGGAGACTTTGACCAGGGACTGTTCTGTGCCACATCATCATGGAAAAAATATATTAAAGCTACCGGAACTGAGGGAGCTGCTCTGTGTGGCACTAAACCAAGTACATTTTGCTGCCTGCTGGCTTCCTCTGCTTCTGAGGGCAGGACTTGAACCTTCTTTGCTGCTTCAGGCCCATATGTAAGTCCATCCTTTTACTCTTTGGTCAAGTATCTTAAAGCATTACTTGATCATTTTATTCTCTCCTCAATGTTTTCTAGGTTGGAACAGGCAGACAGTGAGGTGTTGAATTACCTGCTAGAGTTTGTAAACTGGTCAACTCTGTCCGCACATTTAAAACATATTCTGGATCGGAGACGGGCAGAGAAGACTTGGCAACCATGTGCTCATTTTGGTGAGTGGTTAGATATACACTGGAGATTTGCTTTTACTTATCTGTTATAAACTTTGAATGATGGCCATTGAAATTCTCTCTTTTTTTCCTCCCTTTCTCTAGACTCCATTCCTTCTCTTTCTCACATCTGTCGGCTGCACATTAGGTCAGTGCTGGGACCAGATCGACTATTGAGGACCAATGTGGTTCATCAGCTCCCAGTGCCCTCTCCACTTCATGATTTTCTCCAATTCAAAAACATCCCAGAAGCTTCCTACAAACACTCACCGACTTCACCAGTTTTAAATCAAATAGAGGAACACCGCACTGTACACCAACACAGACATGTTCTATAACCCCATCTTTTCCTCCTTGTTTGCTCTGAAGTTGTCAAAATCATCTTATTTGTTAATGTTTGACAGTTCCAGATGAATCAGCTTGCTGCAGCTCCTCATATAAGCCTCATGATGTTTGCATGTATGTAAAATCTCAGGTGTCCATGTTTTTATGGCAGCAGTGCTCCATCAGATGAAAATAATATGATGTTTTTGTGCATCGTTTTAGCCACACTTGCTTTAATTATGTATATTTGGTATATATTTTTTAAACACAAGAGTTTTGAAAATAACTGTCAAGTTTGGCCGATTAGGTTTAAAAAGACAGTCATTTGACAAGATGACCTCATACAGCTGTCACTTTACAACACATTTAGTTATTTGCATACTGCAAATTGTTTGTATAAGTTGTGTCTCTGAACCTGTAGCATTCATGATTTTGCTTAATGTAATGAATTAATTTTTTAATTCGACTAAATAAAACCCCAAACAAGTTGTGTTCGTTCACGTATTATATTGGCATGCAATGTTTGTGATATGCAGAAAAGGCCATTTGGGGGAATTCTGATTGGTGTAGCCGGTTGTCATTAACTCGTAGGTCACATCTGATTGGTGGACGTCACGTTTTCTGGGCTGTGTATTTGACAGCAGGAAGTAGCGACGCAAGAAACAAGGCGCTAATTCAGTGAATTCACTTGAAATGAAATAACGTCTCTAATGTAAAGCTGTTAAATCAAAAGCAGGGGAAAGATATGCCTTAATGTATTTCATACGTGAGTATGTTAAATGTTTAATTTTAGCGTTGCGTTTGTTTTGTAAAGGGTATCGGCTGTGCTGCTGTAGCCCGTTAGCATGTTTGCTTGTGCGCAGTCACCAGGGTTGCCATACAACGCGTTAGCTTAGAAGACACAAACGTCTCTTTTCTGACCGTTAATTTTGTGTTCAGCCACGCGCACAAAGCTAACGCTAGCTTAACTTTTATTCTTATTTCCAGTCAGTTTCGGAACAAGGAGAAAAGCACAATTCTACACAGATTCAAAGGAATAATTAAAAGGCATTGTGAAACATCAGCCCCGCAAACATGACACACAGCAGGTTAGCGTTAGTTTTTAGGCTAACATCACCATATTGCTAACATATTGATGATAACTAGCGAGATGCCGATAAGACAGGTGTGTTCGGTTTCTTTTTCGGTGCGCAGGCTGAAGCTGCTGTAAGGTCGTAAGCACGGTTGTCAACACGGCCACGGGGATCAACATCACACTAGCATGAGCTGCTCTGGTAAAGAGAATGATTCACTGACAAGACAGTAGAAACTATAAGTTACTACCTCAATGTAGGCTGCTAAAGTAGTTTTAAAGCTGATTTTTCTTCCAGCTTATCCTTGTTTGCCATACGTTTAAGGCAGTAAACTCGTTCTACAGTTTGTAACATCCGACTAGTAAAATGGTTCTTTTAAGATTGCAGGCATATTGTGCACCAGTACTTTAAGGATATGTATTGGAATGTTTGATTATTTTGGTGTGTAAATTACACAGATCATTGACTAATCCATCCCATCGTCCTTGATCCATGACTGCATCGATGTAGAAAATTAAATCAGACTAATGGTGAAAATATATTAATGCATCTTATTCTATAAATAATCCTTCTGTGGCCACATGCTGTGTATTAGGTCTGCAGCTAGTGATAATTTTCATTATACTGTCATGGATTTTTGGTTTGTACATGACAGAAAAGCTTAAAACATGGAAAATGAAAAAAGAAGGTACTGATTTGTTTAGAAATAATTAGCTAAATGATTAAGCTCTATGGTATTTGCTAGCTGATGTCCAGAATGAAAGGTTTTTTGTTTCTGTGGCCTTTATGTTCTCACTACAGCTGAGGCCAGCATTAGGGAGACGACTCCTCATCCACACGTCACTCAGATGAGGCATGCTGAAAGCATGCAGCCCACGTATAGAAGGGATGCTGGAGTCTGGCACCAAACAAGAAGTCTTCTCTACAAAAATCTGCTCATCAAATGGAGGACCAAACAACAGAGTCTTCAGGTGCTTAGTTTCTAGAAGACTGGTGTGCATCTGTTCAGGGTGGAGGCTAGTTGCTGCCGTGTTCAGTTTTATCCAGTGTGTGCCTGCTGATGGTTGCAGCAACCTGTCATCCAGCAAAGTCAATCATTTGTTTTGAAATATAGAGCAGTAGCATACCTTTTGGAAAGCATGTGGCTGTTTTACCCTTTATAGTAATACTTTTTTACCCCTGACAGCTAAATAAATGTATAAATAAATACATTTTTTTGGTTTGTGAGTGATATACCATGGCCTTACGGTCCTGACCCTGAGATCTCAGAGAGAACGCTCTCTTGGTGGTTCTTCCAGGGCTGCTTCAGTGCAACAATAAAACAAAACTAGACTTGGACCCCTTGCCCCTGTTATTGTACCATGTATTATTTATTAATACACTAAAAATTTTGGAATTAATTAAATTACATGGCATGTACCTCTTCTGCTTTCAATTTCCTCTTTGTGGAATCATGCATTTTTCATTTGGATTTAAGTTGCACTGATGCATTTTTAATGTCTCTGTGTATCAACTTTGAAGCACAGAGGGTTATTTTGCAGCTTACTTGCCAACTGTCAGGAAAGTGCAGTGTTTTTCCATAACTGCAGTGTAAATAATAGAGCCGTTTCACCTCATACCAGAGATTTTAACAGTTTGTCACTGGCTACTTCAGCTCAGGACAAACATTTATCCTGTGATGCTTGAAACAAGATCAATCCCTTTTATGCTGTGTTTTGTTGGAACTAAGCCGACTTTGTTTGAAAGGAAATTTATGACATGTGGGAGTAAACAGTGTTTTCTAAATGAGATTTTGGTTCTGTTGTGGACAGAGATAATCTCAGGTGAAATAGATCTTGGAATCGTGTTTTCTCTGTGGTACAGTGTCAGCCACAAACTGTAAAATATTAAAGCCAGACAAGCTTCTAAATCAACTCTTGACGTGCTTGTGGCTCCCAATTTATTGTTTCAATAAACTGTGTTGCTCAAGGTCAGATTGTGGCAAGTAGTTTATGGATTGGATAAGAAAAGGAATGGCTCTTTTATACTGTAATGTGGTTTGATCTGGCTGCTAGAAGCCCTAAAAGCAGGCAATATTTTCAGGAATCACATTAGCGGGCAAAAGGTAGCTAATCTTTGCAGGCTTATTTAGGATTAGATTTTGTAGTAGGACAATTAAAGACATATGCACTGAAAAGTCATCTAGATGCTTGATTATTTGCAATATTAACAACTGAATCAATCCTTGCTTAATGTTCGTGTCTGTCTTTGCAGGAATTGATCCTCCCGCTGCTGCTTTTGGGTCTTTTAATACTTATAAGCACCCTGAATCCTCATGTTTATTATGGAGGCATCAGCACTATGGAGCTGGAGAGCAACAGCCACCTCTTCAAAAGCCTGGGCTACACACCAATCACCAACATCACCAGCCACATTATGGAAGAGGTTGCCCAAGAGATGCGTAAGTGCTTGAAAACCATTTAATCCTTTTAAATTCACTTGTCCACTATAAAACAACCCTTTTTTTTTGTTTTTGAGAGTTGTTGATCTGACTCAAGAAATGAAACTGGAAATGGAGGACTAAATATGTTTGGACTGTGACACTTTCATCGCTCTCGTGTTTTCAGAGGTGCAGGATCTGGAGACGTTTGCCACTGAGGAGGACCTGGAGAACGCCAGCCTGTATGAGCCTTCCAGCTATGTTGGTGTTGTGTTCATGGACAGCTCTGCCATGTCTTACAGACTACGTTTCCCATACAACCAGCTGCCCCTACCCAGTGATTACACTGAATCTTTTGGTAAAGAATTAGATTTATTTCATTTATTTATATTTTAAATTATGTCCTTTGCTATTTCTATGCATATAAAACATATAGAGCAAATACTCATTTTGCAGATATTTTTGATTCGCATGCAGAATTATGTTAAGCCTCACATTGCTAACATCAACTCCATGCTGAAGCATTAAAAGTAAAAGTACTAGTTTGAAATTACAAGTTGAGAATCACAGTAAAGGCATTACACACAAAACAACAGGGTTTTCTTGATATCTGTTAAAGTAAAGAAATTTTAATCTTAATCACATGTACTTCCTGCAATATTTTAAACTGATCCACTGACCACACAGATTCAGAGCTCCATTTGGGGGGGATGAAACCTGATATAAAGAAAAGCTCCCTGCAGCAATCCTTCAATCGGGCGCTCACTGGAATGGGTACTTCATTGATCCTTACCAAAAGGGGAAAAATCAGTTTTACAACTTTTAGCACAACAACCAGAAATGAACAACCATGACCCCCCCGAAAAGGCTCAAGACAGTGAAGATTCTTTACTGGTTAATCCAAACTCCAGATATTAGGCTTGATCTTGTTTATTTATGGAAATTACTGACCATTGTCTTTCCCTGATATTGATCTTTCCTGAATGGAAATGTCAGGATCATTGTCCAAATCAGGTGTCATTGAGTTGGGAGGTGGGGATGTATTGTGTATATTAAATGATGTCTTATTATGTTACAACTGAATTACATTAAGATTGTCACCCACCGGAGCTGAAATATAAAGTGTTTGTTGTTGTGCTTGTTCTCCTCCAGCCAACTGTTTTACCAGCTCAGTGAACTGCAGAGCAGCTAATTACTGGTACTCTGGCTTCATCCGCCTCCAGTCTCTGATCGATGCAGCGATCATCCAGGTGAGACGGGCCAAAGATCAGCACATTGTTCTCCAGTGTTTACTGAATCAAACCTTAAGAGGGAAGGAGATGCTGTATGTGTTGCTCAGGATAACTTCTACAACAAAGAAAAAGAAAATGGTTCTTATGTGAAAGAAACATTACAAAGACATTATGATTGGTTTACTGAAACATCTTAGGCATGTTGGTTCGTGCAGTTTTAAGGTCTTTTCACAGAGAATCCAAACCAGTTGAGTGTTTTTTGAAATAATTTAGGACAAATGCACAACAAAGGTGCCAAACACTTGTTGGTTCTAGCTTCTTAAATCTGGGTGTTTGTTGCTTTTGTTTGGTTTAATATCGCCGTCTTTAAATATCTTAGCTTCTGAAGTGATGATCAGACAAAATGAGACATTGAAAAGTCTCACTTTGGATCCTTGGAACTTGTAATTGATATTTTTAGATTAAATTCAAATAATTTAATTTAAATAACAGTTGATAGATTAGTCTATAAGTGAGCTCCACATTACTCACAGTCACAGTTTAAATTACTTAATGGTGTGTTTGGTTTTTATCTGTGTTGTACAGATGCAGACGAAGCGTTCAGTGCGGAGTGAGATGGACTTGAAGGTAGTGATGATGGGGCAGCCAGGCTCTGTGGAGGTGCAGAAATTCCCCCATGCTCTCATCTCCATCTACCTGGTCTTGGCCTTCACGCCTTTCGTTACCTTCCTTATCGTCAATGTGGCAGCTGAGAAAGAGCATCGCCTCAAGGACACCATGACCATGATGGGACTGTACGACACCGCTTTTTGGTGAGCTAGAAGACAGCATCAGTCAGACACTTGTTGAAGTTTTGTTTGTATCAGAATAATCAGTAGACGCCTGTTTTCTGTGCATTTTAAGTGTTAAAATGTTCAAGTTTTTATGCTGTACATCAGGTTGTCCTGGGGCCTCCTGTATGCTGCTCTTGTGACCACCATGTCCATCCTGATGTCCATTATCGCCACATACACAGCCCTGTTCCCTAACAGTGACTTCTTCGTCATCTTCTTCCTCATCTTCCTTTACGGAATATCATCAGTGAGTAAAGCCGCAATTGTCTTAAACTATTGTATTTCCTCTAAAAGTGACTGGGGAATCGATTTACCTCCACTGCAGTAGGTTGCAATGAATTAGGCCTTAACTTGAAGCAGACTTGTATTACAGGCAGACTTTTTTTGAAACTTCCTCTGTTTCATAAGTGTAATTGATTATATTTTACTACAAAGCCTGCTGTAATTCACTCCTTCATAAATCAAATGTACTGTATTACACTGCTATATAAACTCAAACCTTCCTATAATTAATCCAGTTCAATTCAAGTCCTATATGGTTCGATTTGAAAGAAGAATTTTAACTATGTCAGTCAGTTTAAATTACACTGTAATTAACTGTAATTTGTCAGCTTTTCCACAGTAAACAATATTAGTAGTAGAATCGAAAAAAAACTGATTCTTTTTCCCCCTTCAATCTTTCTCTACCTTCTTATGCTCTGTCTTCCACCCCCACCCCCACCCCCCACCTCCCCATATTACAGATCTTTTTCTCCTTCATGCTGACTCCGTTGTTTAAGAAGCCCAAGTTTGCCAGCACAGTGGGCTCCATGCTGACGGTGGTGTTTGGCTGCCTGTCGCTGTTCACTGTGCTGATGAAGGACTTCCCTCAGCCTCTGGTCTGGCTCCTCTGCCTGCTCTCCCCCAGCGCCTTCTCAATCGGGATTGCTCAGGTGACCAACACACACAAACATGCACACATTCCCACACACACTCGTCCACTTGTCGTCTCAGAATATATGCTTTGTAATGAAAAACCCTCTTGGAAAAGAAATTTATCCATGAATATAGTTACTGCTGGCTTGATGGCATTATTTGAGTGAATTTGTGTGTGTGTGTGTGTGTGTGTGTGTGTGTGTGTGTGTGTGTGTGTGTGTGTGTGTGTGTGTACACAAATTTCAGGTAGTCTATCTGGAGGCGCAGGGAGATGGTGCTGTGTTCTCCTCCCTGGCCAACGGCCCCCATCCTCTCTATGTGCCCCTGCTCATGCTGGTTTTGGACTGCGTTCTCTACCTTCTGTTGGCCATCTACCTGGACCAGGTGCTGCCTGGTAAGTACACACATGCAGTATGCCTCAATATGATGTAAAGCTAATTAATTTGTCCCTAAAATACTGTTAGGTATGAGGTATCGGTATTGTTTCTGCAGCAATAGAGATGTTTCCCAGGATTACTTTAATCTTAACCTGTCAGTGTTTGAATATTATTGTCCCATGAGATGTCGATTAAATGTGTCTGATATGCAGGTGAGTTTGGAATGAGGAAGTCCTTGGTGTACTTCCTGAAGCCATCCTATTGGTCCAAGCGCAGAAAGCGCTACGTTGAAGTGAGCTCAGTGTACGATGCAGAGGTGAAGGGGCCTCCTGGTGGGGAGGAGTGTGTCGAGCCTGTTTCACCGGAGTTCAGAGGGAAAGAGGCCATACGGTAAAAGTCTGAACATGTGTCATTTGGGTGCTATTTCTGAGTGTTTACAGTCTGTTGCAATGCTGGGTAGGCTATAATTTGATAGAAGGTTGTTTCATGCCGGATGCTTTTGGGGTAATTTAAAGAAGAATACAGTTTAACATACCATGAACAAAGGCTCAGCTAAAAATGCAGCCTGATTCTGTTCTTAGCAACACACTCTGCTCCATCTTCTTGGCTAAGGAGAGCCTGTATGACCAGCCTGTAACCTTACAGCTGCTCTTCTCTCTGACAGTGTTTACACCTCTCTCCTTTCTGTCCTATTTTTGCATTCTGCATATTGTTTCTTACTCCTTTCTCCTTCTCTGGCAGCATCAATAACATCCATAAAGTGTACAAAGAGAAGGACAACGTGGTGGAGGCTCTGAGAGGTCAGTCCTGAGCACTTTTGCTTTATTGGTTTAGTTAAGATCAAAGGTTTGGTAAATGCTAGTTGTTGTGACAATATATTGTCCTGCTGAACGTCTGCTCTTATCTTAATGTGCATATTCTAACTGATTTCATGAAGCTTTCTCTCTGTCATCACACCCCCTCACCAGGTTTGACGTTTGACATCTATGAGGGCCAGATCACAGCTCTGCTGGGACACAGTGGGGCTGGAAAGTCCACTCTGATGAACATCCTGTGTGGCATCTGTCCACCCACTAACGGTTCAGCAACCATCTACGGCTCACCTGTAGCGGAGATTGCAGAGGGGTCCGAAATGAAGCAGCTGGTGGGAATTTGCCCCCAGTTCAACATCATCTTTGATGTGCTTACTGTGGAGGAGCACCTGAAGATATTTGCTGCCATCAAAGGGATCCCTCCCTCAGACATAGATGCCGAGGTGATGATTTAAACAATAGTTAAGATCCTCTGCTGTTTGGTTCCTAAGATGAGTCAGTTAGAGGTTGTCTAGTATAAAATGTTTTGTTTGTGAATGGGAGGAACATTTTATACAAGATCAGTTCACAGCATTGTGACAAAATTGTCATTGTGCCCGAGATAATAAGATCCTTGGTGTGACTCTGCTTTTCTCCAACAGGTTACCAAAGTGCTGAAGGATCTGGACTTGGAGAAGATCATGAGTGCTCAGGCCAAGAATCTAAGTGGAGGCCAAAAGAGGAAACTCTCTGTGGGCATCGCCATTCTTGGAGATCCTAAGGTACCTGGAATTAAAATGGATGCTTTTACCTTCAATAGTTTACTTTAATTAGTTGCGCCTTGTTGCTGGTGTTAGCAGTGACAGGAGGCATTATGTTTTTATGTTGCCTGTCTGTACATCCGTCCTGTCCTTATGTATCTGATATATCAGGAGCTGCTTGAGCGATTTATTGCATTCATCCACATTCATCCACATTCATCCATTCAACCTCACATAACTTTTGTGAGCTGAAGCTCAAGACCACTCGTAACAGGAAAACATCAGCTGGGGTTCATTCTGAGCAGTTTGCATCATGTTTGTTCCCGTCAGATCCTGCTGTTGGATGAACCCACAGCAGGAATGGACCCGTGCTCCAGACACCAGGTGTGGTCGCTGCTGAAGAGCCGCAGAGCCGGCAGAGTCACAGTGCTCAGCACACACTACATGGACGAGGCGGACATTCTCGCTGGTATGAACTCTCTGTTACACAACATGTACTGACCGACAGATCTCATCCCAACTCTGAAATTAAAAGGGTCAAATTTAGCTTTTCTATTGTAATTTTTATCTAAAATGAAGTCAAAATTAGCTGAATTTTTTTGTGTTGTTCCCATGTCAATGTGTTTTTATTATTACAGGCATTGCTGTGTGAAATTAGTCAGTTCAAGTGATTCAGTGATTTATTCAAATTTTAAACTTACAAATTCTGTTCCTGGCCATTTTTTCTTTAGTAACTTTTTTTTTAGGACTAAAAACTACCAACTGCAATTTGAGAGTTGCAGAATTTGTGCTCTGTTTTTATTGTTAAACACTGATGTTAATATTCTCTGTAGATCGCAAAGCTGTGATCTCTCAAGGACAGCTGAAATGTGTCGGCTCTTCTCTGTATCTTAAAATCAAGTGTGGTGTTGGATACCATCTCAGGCAAGTAGATTTCACATCCCACATACAGTTTGTTTACAAATGTGACCCTGCAAGTGCTGAAAAATTGCTACATCACACAGTACAAAGAAACATATTTACCCATTTTTGGATATTTAAGATGTTTGTGACACACTGATTAACCATTTTATAGATGCCTTGATTATATAAAAAATTAAAAATTTATATTTTATGTTTTTATATAAATCTTGAGGGATTATTATGCCTTCGTCTCAATAAGCCATGTCTTAAACTACTTGTAAGTTCACATTAAACTAATTCCAGATGTTTCTTTTATCCATCCCAGAATGTCGATCACTGATAGATGTGAAGCTGAAAAGATCTCGTCTCTGGTCAAGCAGCACGTTCCAAAGGCAAAGTTGTCTCGACAGCACGAGGCAGAGTTGACTTTCACTCTGCCTTTCGAGAGCATGGACACATTCCCAGGTCAGGCCACACAGTTTCTACTTATGTAATATGAATAGGTTCTTCTCAACACACAGTGAATGGTTTAAGCTAATGTTAGTGCTGGTTGATTAAAGAGAGTTTAGATGTTCGCTAGCGTTCGAGACCGTTGACGTAGTTTGCGCTGACTGCCAGCGTTCAGACTGTCTACATTGTTGTTTAGCAGCGAACCCCACCCAAAGAGTCACTGTGAGTCATTTACAACTCAGCTTTGACTGATTACTCATTAAACTGTCCTTCATAGGTTTGTTTTCGGAGCTCGACTGTCGACCCGATCTGGGAATTATCAATTTTGGGGTTTCCATGACAACGCTAGAGGATGTTTTTCTCCGTTTGGAAGCAGAGGCTGAAGTGGATCAAGCTGGTGAGTGTGTTGCCACAGCAGCAGTAAGAACTGTTAAATGAAAAAAAAAACACCACACCACTCCCTCTATCCATAAAATGACTAATGTGTGTTTGTGTGTCCGTCTGCTGTATGTCTTCAGACTACAGTGTGTTTAATCAGGAGCAGGTGGAAGATGAATGTGACAACGCCTCTCTGGACGATACAGACCAGCGACTGCTGACCTTCTCAGACCACAAGTCTGATGTTGTGACGGGTCACGCTCTGTGGCGGCAGCAGTTCAGCACCATGGCCTGGCTGCACATGCTCAACATGCGCCGGGAGAGAAAGGCCTTTGTTTACACGTGCGTGTTCATAGAGAAGAATAATTTAAAAAAAACAAGCTTCAGTCTGACATCAGGGCTGAATGTTTTGAAAAGACAGCTGATTAAATGTTTATGTAAATGGATGGTTAAAGGATTTGTAGTTTGCTGTAGAATTGTAAAGCATCTAATGTGTGTTTTTGAGACTTTGTCCCATCCATTCACCCTGTGTTTCCTCACCACCCTCCCTCTCTTGCAGTCTGGCCTTGTTCCTGGTGTTCGTTGCTGCAGTGCTTGTCCTGTCTCTGGTCACAGGAAACATTCAGATTCACTCCCCAGACCGTCAATTTTCGCCCATTTACCTCCTTAAAAGGAACCAGGCGCCCCGGAGATACGCCACCAGTCTCCTCGTTCAGAACTCCTCAGGTGAGTCTGCTGGAGACTTTTCAGAGGACAAGATTTTGCTTTGTGACCTGAGAGGGAAGTTGATGTTAACTGTGTGAACCTGGATCTTATATTAGATCAAATTTAAAGGCAAAGCTGCTTGTAGGTGTTTGTTCAAATGTTCTCTGAAACTTCAGACCTTATCAACCTCTTCGATGATGATCTTCTCAACTGGCAACATCCTCCGTGTTAACCTCCATACAGTGTAGTTTTCTTGCTCAGAAGGTAACTGTGTTTTTTTCTGCACTAACAGACTCCGATATCTCTGACTTCATCCACAACCTCGAGTCTCAGAACATCAAAGTGGAAATGATGAAACAAAGTGACTACATGGCTGCAGCTCCACACAGCGCCGCCATCAACGTGACAGGATCCAACAAGGTCACTTTGAAGTGGATGGATTGTATTTATTTTTTTATACCATAACTTGATGAGAGAGGAGATAAAGCATCAAATGTGATCTTCTACAGCATCTCTGCCTATGGTTAATGTGGTTGTGGTTTGACCTCTGCTGAGTCTTCTACCTGAGAACCTCAGATGTGTTTGAACTGTAGTTCACCTGCTAAGAAGAACCACTTCCTCTCTCACTTCCTCCGCTGTCTGTTTACAGGGTTTCAGATACAGTGTTGCATTCAACAGCACCACAGTCCACTCTTTGCCGATGGCTGTCAGTGTGCTGAGCAACGCTCTTCTCAGAGGTCTGAACGGCTCCGGACAGATCCGAACCTGGACCAAACCGTTTGACTATGTGAGTATTTGTTTTCACTCCAGTAACACAGAGCTCGTCTCTTTACCTTTCACCTGTGTCCGTTAAAGATGCTAAATGTTTCCACTGTGACATCCCTCAGCAAATCCCGGATGCTACGTCCTACGCTCTGGTGTACATAGAAGCCATCATACTGGGGATGTTGGCAGCTGGAATGCCTGCGTATTTTGCAATGGATCACACTCGAGACAGAGAGGTAATCACTTACTCCCAGTGACTGTGATTCTACCAATCATTCCTTCAGTCCAGTAAGGCTTTTATTTTGTAAGAGATTAAATATTATGCTCGTCAGCATAGAAACAGATTTTGACTTTATTAGATAAGTTCTTAATTGGGAAATATCATAAACCACTTCTTTACAGACCTGCTTATTTTGTTCAGTGATCCTCCACTC
The DNA here is from genome assembly GCA_029814765.1 of Acanthurus leucopareius. Classification (NCBI taxonomy): domain Eukaryota; kingdom Metazoa; phylum Chordata; class Actinopteri; order Acanthuriformes; family Acanthuridae; genus Acanthurus; species Acanthurus leucopareius. The sequence goes on from JAQMCX010000033.1 coordinate 1,889,853, forward strand.
ATTTAAAAGACTTTTTTCCTCTGGCATTTTGCCTTTATTGGACAGTTTGAGGAGTAAAGAGCAGCAGGGAACATGAAGGAGAGAACATATGACAAAGGTCTCAAGGTTGAATGTGACTGGGTACGTCATAGTTATATAGTTTGTGTCAGATGTAAGAGTCCAATCACCAGGGTCTGTTGCTCCCATGTGCTCCCAGCTTTGCCCCTAGAGCACATAGAAACTCAGAACACATAGAAACTCAGAGCACATAGAAACAGACCATATTTTCTCTCTGTTTGTCCTCTTCAGTGCCCCACTGCTTCTGACTTTCCCAAAGATTCAGTGTCCTTATTAGAAATCAGTGTAATAATACTGTAGATATCTGGTTCATTCCCTTGTGTTTTTATCTTTTTTGACCTGTACGTTTCCTTTGTTTTTCCTGTTAAGATCAAGTGTCGCTCTACACTGCGGATCTCTGGTCTGGTACCATCAGCCTACTGGTGCGGCCAGGCAGCCGTGGACATCCCCTTCTACTACCTCATCCTGTCCTGCATGACCATCATCCTCTTCTCCTTTCACACTGGAAACCTGCTCACCTCCAGCAACCTCACTGCTGTGGTCTGTACTGCTGCTTGTAGTGGCTCACACACACATTATATTAGGTTATTTTATACACCACTTGTCCTCCATACATCCTTTGGACAACTACATCTTAATTTCTTACTCAGCCTTTTTGACTGAATTAGTTTTAACTTTCAAAAACACACTTGGGACAAAATGCTTAATTTAACATAAAACACATTCTATGATCACATATAAAATACATGATGAAGTGAAATCATGAGAATTGAAACTCTGATCATGACGTCTCTGGTCTCCTCTCTCAGGTCCTGTGTATCGTTGGTTTTGGTCCAGCCATGATTCTCTTCACATACGTGTTTTCTTTTGGCTTCGCCCGAGTCCAAAGCAACAGGGATTTCTTCTCTGTCATCTCCATGATGGTGAGGAGGGAAACTTTGTTTACACACAGTGATGATACATCACCTACAATATGAAATGTGAACAGCATGATATACTTTGTTTTTCCTTAAATTTTCTTTCCCGAAGAGGTTTTGTTTTCTAAATGAGGAACTTGTGTCCCAGGTGTGTGTGGTGTCGGCCTCACTGGTTCAGTTGTCATTTGTGAATGACAACCCTGGACTGACCAGAAACCTGCACAACGCCTTGTGTTTCTTCAACCCTCTTTATCCTCTGATGGGCTGCCTCAACTGCATCACCAAGGTGGGATTCAAACCAGAGCGACCAGTCAGTTCTTTCACTGGTTTCTCTGTTTGCCCTCATGTCTTTGAGTGTGCACAATGATTACGGCCACTAGAGGTCCCCACCTATCAATTAACCTTATTATGGATCACAGAGATGTTGGTGGCACCGTCGATCTAAACAGGCATTTCTCCCCATTTTAGACAACATGATGTGTGTGAGTTGCTCATAGTGATAAACTCAGAGAATCGACAACTCGCCAAAGTTTTAAGTAGCTTTTAGTCCCTTTCAGCCTCTTTCAGCTGACTGTTTCCCATTCAGAAGAGTTCTTCAATAAATATTAGAGCCACCTGTTTTTTCTGTTTACAGGCAACTTTCCTCCCCTCTCTGTATGAAGAAAACTTCCTGTGGAAAAACCTGCTCATTGCTGTTGTGGCTGTATGTATCTTGATCTTAATAAATAGCCAAACATGATTACATTTAAAAAACAGAGATGGTAGAAGTGTGTGTTCTGCCCTCATGCTACATGTGTGTGTTTCTGTGCTCAGCCTTATCTCCAGTGCATCCTGCTGCTTTTCTTGCTTCGTTGGCTGGAGATGAATTATGGAGGCAGAACAATGAAGGACGATCAGTTCTGCAGGTGATGATCACATTTAAAGTCATAGTTCAAAGTCAGATTGACTCGAAAAACAAGTAATCAAAACATATATATTTATATATATTTGTTCAACCAAGATCCAACGTTGATTTTTTTATTTAAACCTTCACAGGATCTCATCCAAGTCAAAGCCCAAAGTGGAGAGGAACCCAGAAGAAGGCCTGAACGAGGATGAGGATGTTCAGATGGAGAAGGCTCGAGTGAAGGAGGCCCTCACCTGTCAGTCCTGTGAGGAGGTAAGAACTAAATCTTTTGGCATTGGAAAATAAAAGGTTGAGTTTTGTCTCTGTGTTTTTTCCAGATCAGAAATGGTTCGTTTCACTGTGAGTTTTTGACCACAAACAGTGGAGGTCACACAAAGTGTAAAGCTGAGGATTTGGATGTGCTGTATTTATTTTTATTCATAGTTTGTTTCAGTCCATGAGCTGTAAGAAGGTATCCACTGACCACATGTAGAACATGTCTCTTTTTCCTTTGTGTCTCATTCATGCAGAAACCAGTGGTGGTTGTTAGTAACCTGAGGAAGCAGCACAAAGGCAGAAGAGAAGGTTTTTCTCTGAACAAAACCAGGAAAGTGGCCACAAAGAACATCTCTTTCTGTGTTCGCAAAGGTTTGTTTCATCTCTGTGTCTCGTTAGATCACATGTTGATTGAACTCAGTACGTTTGAAATGTTCCGCTTCATGAGGAAACTGATGACAGAAGCTCAGCAATAGTTTTCATTTAATAAAACATTTAAATTCTCTGTTCTCAGGTGAAGTTCTTGGACTGTTGGGCCCCAACGGAGCAGGAAAGAGCACAGTCATGCACATGTTGTCAGGTGACACTGACCCCACTGCAGGCCAGGTGCGGCATCATTTATACCGATGCTCCTTCTTGTCTCTGTTGTAGAAGATAGTTCCTGATTTGTTGGGTCAACATTTCAGATTTTCAGTCACATGACTTTCTGTGTTCAGATGCTTGTACTCAGCAGCAGTGTTGGTCTCATGTGGAAATATTTTAAACTTGAGGAAAAAAATCAAAATTTAAATGTGTATATGAAATAATCACCATTATTGTACTGATGTAACATGTTTGTTGTAATTCTGAGAGGCATTACAGTCTCTTTCTGTCACATGTGACTCATAATTTCACTGATGGTCCATCTTCTCTTGTCCAGGTGCTGATGGGAGATTACAGCACGGAGTTTCATCAGGTGGACAATCCTTTGGAGCATGTGGGCTACTGTCCACAGGTGAACCCGCTGTGGCCGAGGATCACTCTGCAGGAGCACCTGGAGATCTACGCCGCCGTCAAGGGCCTGCGAGGACAGGACGTACCAGGCATCATCAAACGGTGAGTCTCCCTTCAGTCTCACAGAACACTTTGATAATCACACACTGATCAACCAGCAGCCATCAAGAGTTATGCAGTCCCCTTGTTTGAGGAGATCCAATCAGACCCTCTGATCAAACCTGTTTATTGAAAATGAAATAAAGGAGGTAAAAGGTGCTGACAGGTGTGTTGTGACTGTTGTCAGTGTGGTGAACGCTCTGGAGCTGAAGGACCACCTGAACAAACAAGCCAAGACTCTGTCAGCAGGACTCAAGAGGAAGGTGAGGACATGTTCACCACTTCGTACTTTACAAAACCAGAAGAATTCAATCAGATAGAATTTAAAGTTTAAAGAGTTTTTTCCTTCAACCTGCCTCACTTGCAGCCAAACTGCTGCAGTCTGCATGAACAGCAGAACAAAGACAGATGAGCTGATTGTGGAAGCATCATATGATCTGGATGAATAAAAGGACAGTTTGTTGGAAGCTTTTTAAACTTCATTTTTTGATTTCATTTCCAGTTGTGCTTCGCCTTGAGTATGATTGGGAATCCTCAGATAGTTTTACTGGATGAGCCGTCATCAGGGATGGACCCCAAATCCAAACAGCGCATGTGGTAAGACTGCACACTCATAGGAGAACTTTTTAGACTCTGAAAGGCAAAACATGCAGGTCAAAGTGAAAGTTCTGTGTGTAAACAAACTTCAGAGGCAGATTTGGGAAAAGAAAGGTCTGAAACTTAGAGTTTCAGCAAAATAAGACTGTTTTTTAACAAACTTTTGTATCTCTAAAACCGCTCTCTGACCTCTCTGCCTCCTTTCTGCAGGAGAGCCATACGTGCTGCCTTCAAGAACCGTCAGCGGGGAGCCGTCCTCACCACACACTACATGGAGGAGGCGGAGGCTGTGTGTGACCGTGTGGCCATCATGGTGTCGGGCCAGCTGAGGTCGGTGCTCACAGCTGGATGTGTTCTGACAGAACAAACATCTGGATCTCTTGTAACGCTCCCTGTGTTTCCTCGAACAGATGTATCGGCTCCATCCAGCATCTGAAGGGGAAATACGGTCGAGGCTACAGTTTGGAGGTTAAACTCAGAGAGGAGCTGACAGGCCTCCAGCAGGTGGCGCTGTTGCACAAAGAGATCCTCCGAATCTTCCCTCATGCTGCCCGACAGGAGAGGTGAGAACGAATCTGCAACGGTCCAGAAACAGAAGAAAGATGGAGAACCTGTTATGCATAGAAACATTACTGAAGGATCAACAAAGATAAAAAAAAATAACATAATAGTTTCTATAAAAAATAAGATTCCTGCATAAAAAACACATAAATACATAAATAAACATGTTTTCTTTACAGTTTTGCAACTCTGATGGTTTACAAGATCCCCATGGAGGACGTCAAGTCACTGGCCAAGTCTTTCTCTCAGTTAGAGAGCGGTGAGTCACTGCTGACCTCTCTCTGTAACACACACACACACACACACACACAAACACACACACACACACACAGAGCACACACACACACACACACACACAGAGCACACACACACACACACAGCAGTGATCTCCGTTATGTTGCTGATTCATTCAATGTAATTTATCTTCTTAATGTCTGTCGATCTGCAGCCAAGCAAACCTTCAACTTTGAAGAGTACAACTTCTCCCAGTCCACCTTGGAGCAGGTAGGTGGTTCTCAAACTAAGGTCCGAGGACCCACAGGGGTTCTGGAGGGGTTTTGCGCCTTAGCAAGGTTGTAAATCTGTAGGTTCTGGACGGTTTGAAGGAAGCGGATCATCTGACCTGTTGGTCTTCCTCTCCTGCAGGTGTTCATGGAGTTTGCCAAGGAGCAGGAGAACGAGGAGGACGAGGTCGGCTCCCTCAGCACAACTTTCCAGTGGCAGCGTCTGCGGCAGGACGGCCCGTCGGTCAATCACACAGACAGCATCGTCCACCAGCTTTGAACTCCGGCAGAGAGGAAGTAGGCTGGCGACCGAGCAGGACTGACCGATCTCAACCTGCCGGGCTTCAGCACCTGAGGGTTCACGCCAGCACCTGTCTGCTCCACGCTCACCGACGCTCGCGGTCCTGGGCGGAGGCTCACACACACTGGGACTGGCGGTGTGTGTGTTCAGGCTCAGGGCTGTTCCGGCCCCTCCCTCTGGGCCTGAGGTGTGCATGTGTGTAACCCTCGTCCACTGGTGCTCCGTGTTTTCTGAATCGCACTGACCGAAGGGCCTGCAGGGTCTCCACACGCTGATGTGACACCTTCTCCTCTTTCTAACGGTGTTTTTTTTAATCTTCACAGGGAGTCAGTAAAAGGGAAAAATATATATATATATAAATAATATATAATATTTATGCTTTGTAATCTCTCCATCTGCTCTCCTTTGAAGGAGGCATTACAGTTAGTGTGTTTGCTCGTGTCCTCGGATGTTCTTGTCTGTTGTGTTTGTGAAACAGTTTTTTTAAGCACTTCCAGAACTGGAATCCATCCACGATCGTACCAAAGCAGCACATCTCTGAACCACACACTACCACGCCGCCTCACACACGGAGACTCAGACATGCTTTCTTTTCTTTGGTGTCAGTAGCATGTGCGTTAATAGTTTGCCTGACGGTTCTGTGTTGGATGTGGAGGACTGGAACGAGGCAACGTCTGTTTGCTCCATCAGCTCAAACACTGGAGAGGAGATGCTGCAGCTCTCCACAGAGTCTTCGGACCTTCACAAAGCCCTCCAACAAACAGTTTCACAAACAGCATTAGGTTGAAGATCAGAGCCTCTTCTCATTTTACACCAGCATGCACATCCTTACATTTAAACCCTCCAGGACTGAGTGTTTCCGCATGCACGCTCACCAGGAGGCTGGTAATCTTGAAAAGTGGCAGCTGGATGTTAGGATGAGGGTGTTTGGGTAGATGGTCATCGTCCCGTGGCCTTCCTCTCTGCAGGTTTAGCTTTGAACGAGAACCCGTAACTTGGGAACGTAGTGAAAAATATGCACACCAGTTCATGTAGCACTCTGCCCTCGTCGGACGCAGCCGGGGCCGATCACCTCAGACGTGTAGATGTGAGGCTGGAGGTTGAGTTCAGACCCAGATGGGACTCGTTGAAACGTTCTTGAAGTTTTCTCTCATCCAGAGTCTGACGGACTTTTGCTAACAGATTTTGAATGTACCTTTGACCTCCGGTGAGAGGAGGGTTTGTTCCTCAGCAGTGACCCGTCGTCACTCTGTTTCACTTTGGTGCCACTTTTAATCACGCAGCTGTTTGGTTCAAACTATCTAGCCTGTTTGGTGTGTGTGTGTGTGTGTGTGTGTGTGTGTTTATCGTGTTGTAAATACTGTGTGTAGCTGCGACTTTGTCTGCATAATCTAGTTTTTGTACAAGCAGGTGCGTTGTTGGTGCAATACCTTTCAGCAAACCGACAAATTGTAATTTTTTTCTTCACATTCAGGTGAGAGAGAGAGAGTTTGCTGGATTTAAAGGGACGATCGGTGCAGTTTCATGTCATTAACGATCATTGATCAGCCTTGGACGGGATATTTGTCTTAATGTTGGAAGTGAGCAGCTTTCTCACCCTCCGCTCGGCAGAGTGACTCTTCGGGCTGCTGGCTCGGTTAAGCACAAGGGGCTGGACGAAATAATGGGAACAGCTGCCAGTCTGATACAGCATAAACTCGACACTAAAGCTTCACAGAGGAAGTGTTTGTTGCTCCATGAGACCGAATATCATTTATAAGTTTTGGGAAGTTGCTTTATTTGTCATAGAACAGCAGGAGGTGAGCATCTATTTTAAAGGGTTTTGATATGAATTATACTTGTTTGAATAAATACACTAACATGAACACATTTTCAGTCCTGAACTCAGATTCACGGCTCAGATGCTTTGCAGTGGTGAGCTTGAATGATGTTTATGCTCCATCATCCTTTTATTTGTTGCAGACTTTATTTGCTGTTTTTACTCACTACGTCATCAATAACTGATGCTAAAGAAGAACTGATTCACCGAGCATTAATCATTTTTAAAATATTTGTGAGGTGGATGAAGAAACGATGAAGCTGATTGACTTTCCAAACATTCACTCCATCACACAACACAGAGGAGTCAGATACATGTAACCTGAGAGAGTGAATGGGAGTTCTGCCTTAGGTTCTGTCCACACACTGTCCTCTTCAATGTGAAACCTTTGTTTGAACCCTGCTGAAGTTCTTTTGCACACATGTAGCCTTGTTTCTTCAAACAGAGGATGATTTTCAACACTGGCTCTGCATTAAGTTTGACATGTGGCAGGAATGGATGTCATATATAGATAAAGTATATACACTTCATGTGGTAATTGTTTTTCTAAGTGCAATGTAGGCGATTAGTTTCCACAAGCAAACGTTGCTTTTGAACTCTGTTGTTCTCCAACATTCATGTGTTTTCTGTGAGTTTAACCGTCAGTTTCAGTAACATGTAGCCGCCCAGATAACATCGGCTTCTTTGCACTTCTTGGACCCCTGCCATCAGAACAAAAAGCATTACGTCTAGTATGAAGTAACTCACATGAAGAAAACCAAACTATTTGGCTCTGTGGAAGTGGAGCATTCAAGCAATTGGCATTTTAAGTGGAGCGGGTTTCATTTTATTTTCCTGGTGGTGGTAAAATTGCACTATTTCTGGGAAATTTTATAACCTTTCTTTATTATGCAATCTTTGTAAGATTATTTGTGAACTGATTTTTATTTTTTAAAGACTGTGGTTTAGTCATGTGCTGTATTTTCTTCTGTATCGCCCGCATGTCTGAATGGACACTTGACATTAATGAACTCTGTGGTCTCAACACGACCTTTTCATGAATAAATGTTAGTCCAAATGATTGTTTTTGTGCTTGTTTTGATTAACAGACCTGATGGTTAGATAATAATCGGACTAACCTGAGCGCTACAGGTGAGGTTTTATTCATTAAACACTGAAACACTTCAATCTGAAGCAATTTAGATTAGAAACAAATTCATTATAGGCTACAAGCCACAGAAATAGAAAACATTACAGGGTGTAAGAAACCTACATTGTCCAGTTTTTAACCCACTGACAAGCTGCCTGGTTTCAAAAAGGTTGTAACTGTGTTGAATAATTGATTAACACCTTAATTCATCCACTCTGTTCAAGGATTTTATTTAAGGAGTTCATTTAAAGAGCTAATTTCTTAAGAAAACTCAAAAGGCTTCACAGATTAAAATGTGCACAACAAAACGTCTCAAATGCAGAAAAATATAAATAAAAGAACTAAAGAAGTTTAATACAGTAAAATTTGAAGCTCACTGAACTCAGCAGCTCAATAACTTTACTGTTAACAAACCAACAAGCTTACTGTGAAAAATAACGGGAAGCAACATATTACTTTAACATGCTAAGCTAACATTAATGCTAACCAACCTTTAAAACTGTGTTATCATTATAGTTACATTAAATAGCAGTTCTTCCTGTATTTGCTTATTTTGATAGTTGTAGTTTGTTTTTTTCTTACTATCAGACGCCTACAGATAACTTTAATCACCTTGTTAAGCTCATTATTACCGTTTTATAAACGTTTTATTTTACATTTAATTTTAATTTGAAATACAGGAAGCACTTGTGTTTTCATAAATCTGTATTGACGTTTGTGAATTGATCGTTTTAAAAATCTGTTCAGTGCCCTCTGGTGGTCCGAGTGTGTAACTGCAACATTATCCGCGAAATGTTCAGTGGTCAATTATTATTTATCTTAGTGCTTCACTGCCCTCTGGTGGCCACGATGCCTTACTACACCCCCGTTTATTACAAAACCTCTATTAGCTTTATTAAAAGGTTTTGCTGGATTTGTTGTTGTGTTCGCGTGGATACATGAATGTCCACTGCCCTCCTGTGGAAACTGCGAGGAACTACACCATGTCATTGAAATTCGTCATATGAATGAGCGATTTTTAAAAAAGTACAGATTAAGTTTCTAATGCTAATATCACAGCAGAAAGTTAGTCAAGTACGTCTCCATGCATTTATTTATTTCTATTTTATGGATACTTATGTAATTTTATAAGGAAGGAGCTTTTTTGTCCGTTAGAAAGTTATTCATTTCGCGGAAATACCATAGAAACTATTGAACGATCACTCATGAGTGTTTGGGGCCCTCTAGCGGTCACCGCGAGGAACTACAATAACAAAATTAAAAGCTAGCGTCAATGCAGACAATATTACATTTCCGGTAAGACTTTCAAAATACAGTCGACTAAATTGACACATTTAAAAAATTAGCTTAGTCTGACGTTGAAAGCTCTACGTTAACCAGTGAGAACAACGCAGACATGAATTGACTATCGATACTTTCAAGAAAACGGTTGTTATAGTCCAGTTTAATCATGTAACGAACGTTAATAGCATAGTAATGCGGAAGATTTCGTTTTACTAACGGAGGTACCTAGCATCAGTGCTAACCTGCTAACTAACGCTTCCATCGGCGGGAAGCGTGTTGTGTCAACATTAAAAATATACACTGCCCTCTCGCGGTCACGGAGTGGAACTGCAAGACAATTGGAACTGCCTTCATACACACGAGAACGAGCTGAGTTATCATATATCAATAAAAACAGAGAAGAGTCTAAATGTTGAGATGAGTAGAGTAAGAGAGAAGAAAAAAGTATTTAAAACGTTGAATAACAATAACATTACAAATAAAAATAACAATGATTAGTTATAGGTTGAGGGTCAGTGCTATTTAAAAAATAAGAACAATAATAATCGTCTTATAAATAGAAAACAGTAATTCAGCTAGTATTTTTGAAAGGAGATTTTGAAATTATGTCAGGACTTGTTAGTTAGGGTTGTTTTTCATAAGAGCAGTTCCAAATTTGAATAAATTTGAAACAGTTATAAAATCGCCTAAATGTCACAAAACTGCTTTTTATTTCAAAAACAAATGGGTGAATAAAAGCGAATAAAATGTTAATTAATATTGGTTTCTTCTTGCTGCAGTAGGTTTATTATTTTGAAGGTTGTCACCAGAAGTTGCTTGTGTCTATAATGAAGCCACTTATTGAATGTCATGCTGCAGTTCCCCTTCCTCACCACAGGAGGGCTTTATTAAAAGGTTTTGCTGGATTTGTTGTTGTGTTCGCGTGAATACATGAATGTCCACTGCCCTCCTGTGGAAACTCTGAGGAACTACACCATGACATTGAAATTCGTCACATACATGATCGATTTTTTAAAAAAGTATAAAACAAGTTTCTAATGCTAATGTCACAGCAGAAAGTTAGTCCGATATTTTCTCATGTATTTATTTATTTTATTGTTTCCCTGTTTTGCACATTTTTTATACATCTTATATGTAAAAAGGAAGCGAGCTTTTTAGTGCGTTAGAAAGTTATGCATTTCGCGGAAATACCATAGAATCCATTGAAAGGTCACTCATGAGTGTTCGCGGCCCTCTAGCGGTCGCAGCGAGTAACTACAATAACATAATTGAAAGCTAGCGTCAATGCAGACAATATTACATTTCCGGTAAGACTTTCAAAATACAGTCGACTAAACTGACACATTTAGGAATTAGCTTAGTCTAACGATGACGATCACAACTTTACGTTATCCGGTGAGAACAA
>JAQMCX010000033.1:1925536-1970024 GCA_029814765.1 Acanthurus leucopareius
GATGCCTTTAAGGTTGTTCAGTGTGTGTGTGTGTGTGTCTGTGTGTGTGTGTGTGTGTGAGAGAGATAACATGTGGAAGTTCACGTGCTTCACATCACCTGGAGGCAGCTGTAGGACTCATGAGCTCAAGCTTCTGTTTTGCTGCTCAGGTTTGATTTTTAGATTGAAACTTGTTTTTTTTTTTATCAGTTACTCTGCTGATTATTCGTTCACTCAGCTGTTTAACTGTTTACGCTGTAAAATGTCCCATATTTGCGACAAAAGTGGCCATTGTGATGCTAAACCTCCAAAATAACTTTTCTGTTGATACGAAGCTGAAAAACACAGCAAAGCTTCACATCACAGCTGGAAACTGCTGGATAAATGACGTGTCCATGAATTTTTTAATATTAATTAATCAAATCTGTTTACTGACTAATCATATTAGCATTGTTACATTGGTTATGTAAACATGAAAATAATAAAGAGTGATTAGAGAGATGACAGATGTGATGTAGCCACAAATTAACTCTCCATCTTAAAAACGTATCATTTCTCTGTTGAAACAGTTTGAAACCAACTTGTGGTCTCACTTTCTCTCAAAAGGTTAATTCCATTTTGGTCTTGAGTCAGCTAATTATTTGTATAATTATTCCATCTCTCCGGTGGGATCAGTGATATGCTTCATGGTCGATTTCAGAGTGTGCAGTGATTATCTCGGCTGTGGCATTTAGTCTGTTGCTGTCAGGGAGCCAGGACATTAAAAAATGCTGCATTGGTGACACTGAAGCTGCATAATGGATTGATAAAAAAACAGTGTGTCATCATCTCTGGGTAATATCTTCCTGAGATCAGTAAACAGAAATCACTGAGTATCTTTATCACTGTTTTCTATCTCGATCACTGTTTCAACAAAGCACCAGATAATACTCCGTTTGTTATTCTGCTGGTATTCGGCCTTCAGATAACATTCAGTCATGTTGATCAGAGATGAAGCACATTCACGAGAGCATTTCCCAAAATGCTGCAACGTGATAAGACAATCCGCGTATTGTTGTTGAGTTTTGGCATTTAATTGGGGAGGTGATTAGCGACTCAATTAAAACACATGACCGCAGCACACGGGCGGAGTGAGACAGAGTGGTGTTTGCTCCGTAATCCCTCTCATTTCCAACGCACTCAAACGAGCTCTTTCATTCAGTGGTATGCTAATCAGCCTCAGTCCCTGCTGCCGAAGGAGCGAGCTCAGCTGATTGAGTGTAGCTTAAGCCAGGACCGGCCAAGTTAATGATCCTATTAAATTATCCCTTAAACCGTATGAGCATGTTGTGACAAGAGGAAAACTCATGGATTCGTTCACCGTCAGCATGTGCAGGGCAGAACGGACGGCAGCGGCGTACAGAGTGTGACCCGACCTGAAACAACACGGCCGGCGAAAATCAGCAGTTTTACTTTTCTTTAATGCGAATTAGGATTTCAGAAATGAAAATGAAGCAAAGGGGGGAGACATCAAGGAGGAACAGAGACGGTGGTTTCAGGAGTTTCACTCACCTTTTTGAACAAAACAAATTAAAAATTGTACATTTTAATCCGAATTGCACAGATTAATTTCTCAGGAAACCCTTTTTGGGTTCAGTGTGTATGAACTGTGTACATAAGCGTGTGTGTGAGTGTGTGTTTACTCACGTGTCAGTAACTTCATGAAACATGGTGAGGAATCTGACAAACACACAGACTCGGTGAAAGAATGTGACAAATGAGGCCAAACCTGTCCCACCGTGATCACATTACACACCTCATCACTCAGTCATTCACTCACAGGCATGAGAGCACCCATGAACACATGTTCACACACACATGTTCACACACACACACACATACACACACACACACACACACACATATGTTCTCACACACACTGTCTGTCTAAATCAACTAATCTGTTGATTTAGACACATTGACAGTTTTCCATCTTCAGTTCTTCTTCTTTGGTTGCTGGTCTCTGTCTTCCTGCCGAGTGGCGGCTCAGTCGCCGCTCTGATCGCCGCTGATGGAACGTTTCCACCGACCGGGTTTGTTCAGCAGCCGATGACTTACGTAACACAAAATACAGCCAGAGAGGGAAGAGAGGGGCAAGAGGGAATAAGGGTATAAATAGGTTTGTTTTTCCTCAGAAATGCACAAAGAACGCCACTCACCTCTTTTATTCTGTTTCATGTCTGTGTGTGTGTGTGTGTGTGTGTGTGTGAGACAGAAATTAGGACTTGGATTAAAAAGATTTTCCAACAGGATCCACAGCAGGGAGCTTTTGTTTAGAAGTGCAAACATTATCCAATCCAGTAACTTTTAAAAACCAACTTTAACCTGGTTCAGATCAAAACTTCTCGCCTCCTCTGATGTATTTTTCATCTTCTCATTTCCGTCCGCCTCATTTTCTTCCTCACTTGCCAAACTGAGCTCGTTTCCCCTCGTTTGAGCACCTTGAAGCCGTTCTCTCTCCTCGTTCACTAAGCAGGCAGCCTATTTTTCTTGCACCCCTGTGTCGTCCTGTCCTACTTCTTACACTTCCCTTTCTGAAGTCATGAAGTTTGTATACCAAGGTGACTGTTGTGCGTCAGCAGCTGGACATTAGCAGGCTTTCCTCGTAGCGTGCAGCCACGGAAATTTATCTGTCAGCCTCAAACGTCCCTCCACTGCCTTGTCTCATGCTCATTCTTCTCTTCTCTCTCTACCTTTTTCTCTCCTTACTTTTCTGGGTCTTCCAGGCTGTGAAATATTTTAAACCCATTTCAGCCTCAAAAACAACTTGCTGTCGTATGACTGAACTGAAACTGAGTGAGAGAGGAGCCTCATGGTGGTTTAGTCTCATGTCTTTGTAAATATACAGCTCTGCATTATTGGGGATCCACTGATTACATGCATGAGTGGTTTGAGGAAAAACTAGTCAGGTTCAGTGGAGATAAATGGTCAAATCCAGAAAGTTATGATGAATTTAACAGTGGATGGATTTGTGGATGTGGATGGACATACGTGTTTTAGGAGGCGGGGCTTCCCTGGACCAATGAGGTGGCCGTGTTGATGCATCTAAGTCTACATTTACATATCTATGCATCAGGACAGATGACTATAAACCAAGCCAAATTAAAAAGTTTGTTTCAATCCACCAACCACTGAAATTCATTGATATTAACTGTTGTTTCCTGCACAGTTCTCATGGTTTTCTGTCTTGATCAGTTGTTAGTCACTGCAGTGTTAAACATCTCATCTGATCTTCTGTCTTGAACCCTCCCTGCTCTTTTCTCTCTCCCTCTGCCTTCTGTCTCCATCCATCCTTTGCTCTTTGACAATCCTGCCATTTCAAAGTTAGAAAAGAAAGTCCAAGAAAGAGAATTGCTGTTTTTGAAATTGCTGGTTTTGTCGGAGATGCAGCAGCAGTGAAAGGGCAGCGTGAACTGAGGGGGAGGCTGAATCACTGCAGAGACGGACAGAGGCAGGGAGACTCATTATACATTCGTCTTGACTTTTCCTTCGCTTGTTAATGAGAGCTCAGGACTCTGTGGACACACTCTGCTGACTGTTTGCTGGCTGATGCTTGTTCAACTGTTATGAAACACATTTAAAAAAGCATCTTATGTGTAACTTAATGAATTGAAACCATGAAGAGTTTTCTCATGAATTACTGATGATGAAATCAGAGGCATAAATAAGTGAATATAGTGCTTAAATTTGAATCAAGCAGAAACACAACTAAAAATGGAGGAATATCTTGTTTCTTTGTCTGCTGGATGTGCAAATAGGCGACTGTTTGCTCACAGTTCGACAGCCTTGTAAAGGGAAAATGTTGTTTATAGATTTTTTTCACTGGAAAAAAAGGTTGAAAATCTGACTTTGATTTATTTTGGAAACACCATTTGCAACAAACTGGAAAGTTTCATCATTTGTTTTTTCGTATTTTCTCTATATTTTCTATTTCTGAAGAGTTTTCTGTGCAGTTTTTGTCCCAAGATGCCTTTTTTTGAACTTCTGCATGTGTTTGTTGATCCACCTCGGTCTGATGGAGTAAACCTGCTCGGTGCAGCTCGTTGGTTGCATGTTCTGCCTTGAGCAGGGTGTCGTTATGGTACCAGATGATCACATGGAGCTTTATAGGGTCAGTTACATAAATACTCCTAATTATCTGGATAAAGTGTCCCAAGTTTTTTTTTTTTTTTTAAAAAAAGTAATTAGCAGGAGCAGAGTGCCAGAGCTCAGTGAGAGTCAGAGGGATGGAGGGACACAGCGACGTGTCCAGGTCTGCTGCTGAGCCCAGGAAGTCAGCAGCCAAAACCAGGTTTTATTTTAATACAGGCAGCGAGGGAAGTGAGAAGAAACAGTGCCCCCCCCACCCCTACCTCACCTCACCCCAACCCAACCCCCCCACAACCCTTGCAGCTTCTTTCTTTTCTCCTCTGTTTCATCCCTTCAGTCGTCGCCTCGAGTTTGAAATGAATCTGTGCTGCACTTTTCTTCCTCCTGCTCGGCTCAGTTGACTCTGCTGTGTGTATAACTGTGCATGTGTGTGTGTGTGTGTGTGTGTGTGTGTGTGTGTTCATGCCCCAGTGAAGAGTGCTGCTCTGTCACTGGAGCTCATATCTGTATTTGTATCCGAGTCTTTTCTGCTACTTAACCCACCAAACGTGTCTCTCTCTCTCTCTCTCTCCAGTCCATCATGGAGCAGTTCAACCCCTGCCTGCGGAACTTCATCGCCATGGGGAAAAGCTACGAGAAGGCGCTCACCAGTGAGTACACCGCCCATTTCTAGTTTTCTCTCTGTCTTCGTCTTTCTTTCACCCCTCCTGTCTGTCCAGAAGTCTAGTAGGAGGGCCAGCTGACCTGACACTTGGTGCTGCTTCATCTCAAAAAGAGACATGGAGTGATGACACACATATTCAACAGCTTCAGAGTTTCTGAAATATTATAAACCAGATTTCTTTTAAGGCTCTGAACTACTTAAGCTAGCTTGTTGCTCCGTCATTAAAGTGACAGCAGTTTTGTCCTCCTGCAGTCATCTTGTGTTCACTGAAGATCTTTTTTTAAATGTTAAGGTGTGTGTATCAGAGGCGTCACTCTGTGCTGACGTCCTCTGATCGTTCCTCTGTGTTTATGTCCATGTCCACACGTCCTCGCCTCTCCAACACCAGTTCATCGATCCTTAATGTCCGCCTCGACTGTGCGTCCTCTGTCATTGCTTTTTGTGGCTTGCACAGGTGTTGTAGCGTGGTTGTTTGTGTGTGTGTGGTGTGTGTGTGTGTGAGAGAGAGAAAAAGATGAAGAGATTGAGGTGTACATGCAGCAGTGGCTCAAGGTTAAAGATAAAACCACTGGAAATGTCTTGGGGGCGCTAAGTGGAGCATAAGCCAATGGGAAGTGGAACAGGAGCAGTTGTGAGAATAACGGTGCCCCCCCACGGGGCCAAGAAACGAGAACAGACCGAGCCAGTATCCAGGACAAGACGGGGTAAAGAATGAAAAAACAGAAGGAGACGGATCAAAAGAGAGAGAGAGGGAGGTAAATACTCAGAAACAGGAGGAGGAAACTGACTTCTAAATGTGTCATAAAAAAGAGGAGCAGCCTTCATCGTTGTCTTGAAGAACATCCAGCAGCTTATCAGCGTTTTGTGGACTTTTGATTAGATTCATTCAGTCAGCACTGATTAAGATATTTCATCCTGTAAGATTAGGCAGGAAACGCTCGCAGCGTGGCCGTGTACATGTCCTCCGATAAGACGAGCCTCCACACATGTTCAGCTCATTTATTGATAAGGAACCGTCTCTTCCTCTCCGCTCTTTCATGTCGCTCTGCAGAGACGGCGTTGTTGGGATGGTGTCATATTTTTAGCGATGATGCAGCTGTGCTTTATATGCTGTGCACACAGTGCTGAGCAGAGCTCTCCTTCGTGTGCATGGAGGGGAAATGCAGGGAAGACTCAGTAGCCCACAAGACCAATAAAGGAGGCCTCACTCCAGTCTGATAGATAAGGCTAAAAATAGCTCTGCGACTCCCTGAGTGGGGATTACACTTCATCAATGCCAGGCAGCGGCACAGAGGCAGGGTTTAGAGCAGAGCAGCACCCAGCAAGCATCCATTGTCACAGGAGAAATGCCAAAGCAGCCTCTGCTTTTCAAAGTAAAACTGGTTTGTGTCTCTGGGGATGCTGAAGTCCTGCATGATGGAGGGGCGGCAGACTCCATCTGTGTGGTTTGTTTGAGTCTAAAAGTGTTTGGACTGGATTGGACTTGATGTGGGTAGTGTTGTTTGGGATGTGGTGCTTAGCCAGAATTCAGTCTTGATTAAAATCTTAATTGAAAGTTAGTGCAGCACTGTGGCCGACGCGAGCTGTGAGGCTGGAAACGCTGTGGTTTTGTGGGCAGAGAGGAAATCTCACCTGGAAGAGACGACGTGTGTGAAAACCAGAGGACATGGCGTCGGTTAAAACTGGGTTACATGTGGTGTGAAAAAAGATCCATATTTTTAATGTTACTTAAGATGACTGGATGCTTTTATTTTAAATAGAGGTACAAATAATAATTATTTTTATTATCAGAGGAAATGAAGCATTCCTTTATGCATCACTGACCAAAATATCCCAGAGTCCATATTCTTGTCTTTTAAGTTTCTTATTTGAGATAATTAAATGATCCAAAATGGTAAAAAAAAAAAAAAAAAAAAAAAGTGGGAAAAAGACACATTTAACAATTTGGTTCTAAATCAGTTTTGCTTGATGAATAATTTAAATATTTAATCAGTTTTGTCGTCTGAAAACAACATCGATTGAGCTCTGATTTAGCAGAATGCAGGTTTTAATCACTCTCTGATGGATTTCACCTTCAGATGTTTAAAAACTAACATTTAGCCCAGTTTTAAAACCAAATGTCCAAATGTCTTTCGGTGTGCAGATCATTATGGAGGAAAACGTGGGTTTGAGTGACACGGCTGAAGACCTGCTTCAGTAGGAAAGAAGACAGAGTGCATGTCACGTATCTCAGCTGATGATTCCTTCCTTGTTTGTGTTTGATCTGATGCTCTGTATCAGCTCCAAGCCTCTCCGGACAGTTCGTACCTTCCTCACTCGGTCACTTTCCACAGACAGAACAGCATCTTATCAAGTCAAACCTGCCTCGACGGGCCTCACTCTCCTCCCAGCTGGGAATTCTGTGGACATGGATTAAATCAGCCGCTCACCCAGCGGCTGCAGCCTCACACTCTCACACACTCATATTCCAGCCAGGCTTAACTCAAGCTCGGCTTAGAAAAAGCCTGAAAAGGGCCTCGGCTTGTCTGTCTGTCATGGCCTATCAGAGAGGGTTGCACTGCTGTGTGGAAGTAATGGCTTTTCATCTCAGTTCATGGTTTGATAAAGAAGTAAAAGCAGGTCAGGTTATCTCAGAATCTGCCTCTAAGTTCTCTTATTGTCAGAGTTAAGTTGCTCAGTATTTTTGCAGACTGAGTGGTCAGAAGCCATCTTTGTCTTCATGAAAACTTGCACAGCAGTAAAGTTAAGCGTCTTTGTGAAAACGACTTGCACCAGAACTGAACCCAGAATAGATTCACATTGTTTTCCCTGCAGTTATAAACCTTTTGTCTCCTCCCGTCCGTCTCCTGGGGATTCTGTCCTCCGGCAGTTCAAAGCAGAAACACCCATCAACATGACGGCCTTGTGTTAGACTCAGCCCTCATCCATATGTATCTCCTGACTGGACATGTGTCCTCTGTCATCATGGCTGTCGGTCCCTGTGTGGCTAACCCCCGACCTGCTTTGATTCACCGTCACCGCTGCTTCAGGCCATCTTGTCCCCGTTTCTGAGGCCTGAGTCACAGTTCTGTCTCAGCTAATGTCCCCGGCTTGTGTAACAGCGGCTGCAGAGAATAATGGCTGACATACAGCATCACACCTGCAGAGTGCATTGACAACATTGCTGTCAAAAGTGTTTTTTTGTGAACAATTGTTCAATTTTTGTGATTCAGTTTATCCAGATTACAACAACAAAACATTTTTCTGCTTATCTAGCCATGTAGATGCTAAAATATCATTTTTTTGAACGAGTCAAGTGTCACAAACCAAACTTGATTCTTCAGGTCAGAGGTCAGGGCTGAAGTTTGCATTTGATCAAATCTCATCAGGGAATCTACGACTTTTCACATCACAAACACGATATCTACTTTAAACTGTTATTCTTATCAGAAGTATAAAGCTGATCAGCTTAAAGTGGTGATGTGATTCACAGATGCGATGAAGTTATTAGATTTCTATGCAAAGAAGAATTATTATTTCTTCGTTGGGCTTGTTGAAGCTGTTGAACAGAAATAGTCAGCTCATGATGGCGGTGTTAGGTTACGATCAGATAACACACCATGTCGTGCGTCGCAGGCTGCCTGGATATTTTGCATGTCGGTATTTGTAATAAAAAATGAGGAAGCAGATTAAAAAGATTTATTAGTCTCTGAGATTTGCATTTCTATGTATTTGAGCCACCTGGAGTTTGATCCAAAACTAAACTGGCTGCTGAAACTTGATCCTCTGATGACAAAAGCGTCACAGCTTCAATGGCTAGATGCAGTTATGAGCAAGAAAGAAAATGTTTTTTTTGTAATTTGGGTGAATGATTCCTTTAAAAACACTCCTCAGTAGCTTCTGCTGGAGACAGGGTTTCACTTTTTGTAGATTAGTTTAGCTTGAGATTAGCCTCTATAGCTTCTGTCTCTGTTTCCTGTAGTTGCTTCCATAGAGCTTTTTCTTTTCCTGCCTGGTCTCCATTTCCGCCTGTCGCTCTTTATTTCCCATGCCCAACCTTACCTCTCTGGGGGGGCTGTAAGGGAGGGTTGCAGAGCTGAAGAAGACATTTCAACTCTGCACCCGTGATCTGATGCCCAATGCTTCCATGTTTCCAGGTGTCACATATGCTGCAAAGGGCTACTTCGACGCTCTGGTGCGGATGGGCGAGATGGCCAGCGAAAGTCAAGGCTCTAAGGATCTTGGTGAGTCCTCGTAGTGGCTGTAGCACCCCTGGAGGGGTGGAGGGGGGTTGCACTAGCAGATGGTGAATGGGATGGCTTGCTTGGCGCTGTGGAGCAGGAGCTGCTGATAACCACCTGAAACTGGACGAACACACACACAAGGCCATTTTTTTTTATTTTCAGTGCTTAAGACTGTTTAAACCTTAAAAAAAGAGCAGTTTTCTCTGTCTTACTGCAATTTTAAACCTATTTGATACATTATCACCTCCAATTCATCTAATCAAACACATTTTATGCGTCCACATTTGGGGGGAAGATTAATTCTGTATGTTTTTCACAGCCTGCACATTTGATTAATCTCTTGTTTCCCTCATATTCCTGAAAGATAAAGACTCCAGGTGTTTTTAAAATTCACCGCTGTGAGCAAGTCATGAATCCACAGTTTCATCTGGCATTTATTTTCACAAAAGCACACATGCCGAGGTGGATTTGCTGCCCGTTCATAATAAGCTCTCAATTTATTTACAGTGCTAATAAAAATTCTTCCTGTTTGACTGCTGCTTCCAGCAGGATGTGAGGAGCAACTTTCCCTGCATGCTTTGCTCTCATTCAGCATGTTGGATCAGCTCTTTTTCTGCTCATTATAGACTTTTCCTTCAATCATTATTTGCATTGGCAAAAATGTAAGGCCCATTTTTAGCAGATGCAGAAGTAGAAACATCTAAGTGAAGTAAGAGAAGCCTGTTTATAAGTGATGTGCAAAGTTGTGTCACAGCTGAAGACACAGTCACATGGAGGAAGTGTGATGTGTCAAAGTTAGCTCTGCATCTCAGCATCCTTACTGTCCTTTGCCCTGATGTGACTTGAGATAGTTGGCATGGACGAAGGAAGCGTTGGTGAGAGGAAGGTAAAACAGGGATATCCACGCCAGGGGAGGAGGATATAAAAGCAGAATTCATTATTCATTGGAAGCTCTTTTTGGTTGCGTCCTTGCACTCCCTTCTGGTGCTCCATCTTTTTCATTTTTCCTGTCTGCGTCTCTTTGAGTCAACACTCAGTCGAGCTTGCGGGCCAACTTTAATTAAGAACAGTGAGAAGCTTATTACTGTCCCCTCATTCAGCTTCAGCACCATGATTTGTACAGCGGTCCCATTCCAGCTGCTTTAAGGACGTTAAAAACTGAGAGTTTCCACTTCCTGCTGCTGTAATCCCACAGCTGAGGGAATGTAAGTCTGGGATTCATCTCAAATTAAAAAAAATACATCAAAGCATAAGTTAAGTCCCTTGTTAATCGACACCTTCGTTTTTGTTGGATGTCAGTCATAATTAGTTTTGGAACTGAGATGTTTTCTCTGATAAAACAAACACTAACCTGTTCAGAGCGTTCAGTCAGGTTGTGCACGCTCAGGTAGAGTCAGTGTGCAAGATTTTGTGCCTCATGATGTAGAATTTTAACATCACTAATAGAAAATGGTGACTTGATTTGCAGATTTCCCTTCATTCATCTGTACGTTTCTGTTTCCATCAGCTCGGCTGCTTCGCTGTTGTGCCTTTGCGCCTTCATGACTTTGCTTTTGCAGTCTTCTGTCTGCATGATGTTCGTGTTGCCTGTTTTGTTTCCCTTTTGCATTTCTTTTTTCTGGCAGCCTAACCATGACTCAGCAGCCCCTAAACGCAGCAGAAACTCCAGTGAAATGACAGACCAGGCTAAGCAGAATGAATTGATGCCGTCTCGTCAGCAGGGCTCTGAGCAGCTGAGGTCTGTGCAGACTGAACGGGGGAACTGCTTTGTGGATGTAAACTTTAGCATATTTCAGTGCTTATTATAACTTTCATTCCTGTTTATCGGATAAAATGCAGATTATCTTGCATTGCAAAGTGGGTTAAAAATGTAGTTTTAAGAGGATTCTTGAAATATAATTTCAGTCTGTGTGACTGTAACAAAACACACACGACCCTGAGACCAAAAAGCTGTGATGTGTGTGAAACATAAAAGAAAACAAACTCCAATCATCATCAGAGTGTCCAACAACCTGTTTGAAACATGATGCTGACATTAAATTTACAAAAATATTTACAAAAATCAGTGAAGTTGCTGAGGTCAAACATTAAAAGGATTATCTTTAGGCTGTTTCCTTCTCAGGATTAGGAAAAAAGATCATCAGATTATCACATTCTGTTTATTTTTTACACTGAGTCCCAACTTTTTGTGAATCAGGGTTGTGCCTTTAAAGCTCTGCTGTAAAGATCCACAGATGACAACTAGATGTTCACTGATGAGTCATTGTTCGAAGCCGTCAGCCTGCTGTTTGTTACTGTAAAATAATGAGAGCTGGTTCGCAGAAAGTCAGGATTTCTGTGTATTTTGTTCCAGAAGAAGTCGCAGCAAACATTCAGAGCTGTTGTTTAGACACAGAATTAAGCGAAACGTTCTCAAACCCTGCAAGCTTATTAATTAGTAGATAAGAAGGATTGTGTATTTTGTTCTGTGTGTACACAAACGGTATGTGTGTGTGTGTGTGTCTGCGTTTCCTGAGCCGGCACGTGTCTCTAACTGTGAACAGAGTTAAAACCACAGAGCCACAGATAAGTGAGTGTTATGTGAGTGTGTGTGAGTGTGTGTGAGTGTGTGTGAGTGTGTGTGACAGTGTGTTCATCAGGGATAATCACTCGCTCAGGGTTTTACCTCAAACTTCACACTGTTGAGGACTGAAGGCAGATTTTTAAAATCAGCCAATATTGTAATTGTGCTTTTAATTGCGTTTTGTTTGTGACGCAGCAGCAGAAAGAACAGAGACTGAACTTTAAACAGAATCCACTCAGACAACATGTTGAAACGATGGAATCAGTCTGAAAATCAACAGGAGTGACAGGAATCAGAGTGGAAATACACATGACAGAGCAGAACAAGGAGAGGACTCAGATTTTGGTTGGAGAAACTTAGCTTGATGGAGAAGGTGGAGATCATCATGTTGGTGGAAATTAACTGGCTTGATTAGCATCACTGATCAAATCCAGACATAATGGATTAAATTCCTTCTGTTCTCATTAAAGGAAAGTTCAAAACTGGCCAGAAAAAGTAGGCAGTTAGTTCTGTTGTTGTGGTTTTGGCATTAAAGTTTATTGTGCTGTTGAGTTCTTTTGAAATGATGTCATCTTAAGACCTTTGTTTACACAGCAGACGACAAGAAGGCGGAGTCATGACTGATTTTTAAAGACAGCAGTGACTGACGTTCAGTGTGAAATTCAGACTGAAGCAGATCGATACTCTCACACCTGCTGGAGTCATGAGGTCGTAACTGTGTGCAGTGACATAGTGAACATAGCTGTGCAGGTACGTCAGGTACGTCAGGTACGTCAGGTACGTCAGCTCCTTCCTGAGTGAAACAGGTGCATCAACCGGCTGCAGCTCACGGTGCAGTAATCAGTCTGAGGATCCAACGGTTCAGGGTATGATGTGATTATTGATTTAGTTTCTGATTATTTTATAAACTCTCGGTTCCTACTGAATCCTGTTTGTTAGTATTTTATCATTTAAAGAAACCTTAAAGGATAAATTGAACCCAACTTAGCTTTCAGCTGATTTTAATGCTCTTCTTTTGTCATTATGAGGCATATTGTGTTTCCTTCTTGATTAGTCCCATAAATTCAGATCACCGTCATCATAGAGACGCTTGTGAAAGCCGACGTGGATGTTGGAAGTCAGTTTATCCCTGAAAAGTCATCCTCAGATACATAATGGTTACAATCTAAAGCCTGTTTCACAACATATTCTCGTTTCTCTGATCATTAAAGTTCAATCCAAACGTTCCAGTTACCCATCTTTAATGTTTTAACTCCTGAGTTTATTTTTTTATCAGGCGAGCCGTTAAGAAAGTTGTCGCAGGCTCCTGTTGGTCACTTCACGCTCTAGTTTGTGTGATGGAAGGTTGTAATTTTCACTTGAACACTCCGGTAATTTGGTGTGTCACTCCGAAAACAGCAGCAGAGGGTGGGGAACACTTTTTTTGTAGATTTCAGCCGCGTGCACACACACACACACACTCACACACACACACACACACACACACACACACACAGCACAGGAGCACATGAGGATACACCCTCACATGCCAGAACAGGCGGATCTCACACTGAGTAATTACAACAAAACAATTGATGATAAAAACATCTTTTGTCTCCCAAAATAAACCAACTCATGTCTTCAGGAGGACATTTCTTCATGGAGGGGGGGCTGTTGTTTCACTCCCCAGGACGGCTGACACCGCTCAGCCCTGACAGCTCGGCACAGGAAGAGGAAATGATGCCTCGTTTTGTTTCATTCAGTTCTTCTTCATTTGCACGATGCTGTCAGAGTCTGAACGACTGCTCTGCTGCATGACTCCCCGTGTGAAGAGACAAGTTACTCTGTTACGACTGCAGTGTGGAGTGTCATCCCACTCATCCTCTCCTCTTTCACTACTGCTCTCTGTGTCTGCAAACGCCCCCGCATTGATGTGGGAGCTCAGGCAGCCCTGGGAGAACACACCGACTCTGCTCACGTTGCTAAAAATAGATGAAACGAATCGCCTCGACTGGAGCCGCTTGGAAGGAGGAGAGACGGAGTACGATGCTCGAGCCGCAGCCCAAAAATGGCTCGTCGGTGATGTCAGCGCGGTGAAAACACCGTCGTCTTTCTTCCGGATACTAAATATGGACATAGAGTGAGCAAAAAAAATAGGAAGCTCCTGCAGTTCCGGTTTTCCTCCCCGACCATATAAGGACATTCAGACATTCAGATGCAAATTTGGGCAGAGACGGTTTGCAGGTCCGTG
This sequence comes from Acanthurus leucopareius, assembly GCA_029814765.1. Taxonomy (NCBI): domain Eukaryota; kingdom Metazoa; phylum Chordata; class Actinopteri; order Acanthuriformes; family Acanthuridae; genus Acanthurus; species Acanthurus leucopareius. The sequence continues at coordinate 1,939,324 of JAQMCX010000033.1, forward strand.
TTCGGCACAAAGCTGAAGGAAACACCGGAGGAAAACATTGATTCTGGCTTCGCTTTATGTAATCTGTGAATATAACAGCTTTCATATCAGTAGATCCTGTTCTGAACCTCCATTTCATACATTTTTTTTACATACACGTATCTCCACCTGTCACATCCTCCACCTGTCGTCGGTTCCTCCAGCTGTTGCTCTCCATCACCACCTCTGGACAGAGTGACAGGCAGCACAGTGTGAGACAGTTTTACATTGGAAATGATGATATTTAATAGGAAAAAGGGAGGTGAAGAATAAAAATGGTCTAACTAGCAAAGATTAAACATATATTTATTCTGTATGTTGTAAATTCTGTACTTTACATCAATTAGATCAAATGCATTCAGGTGGATTTTACCACTTTTTTTGCCAAACAAACAAGGAGGAATTAAATTTGTGATAAATGTTTTTTAGGGCACTTTTTTTTTTTCAATCAGTTGAACAGACTTCACACAAGCAAAAATATTACATTGAAATCAGGCTATTAAAAGAAAATTAGGGCTGGAGAGCAAACTGGCTAATAGTTATAAACCAAAAAACTTCAAAGTAATTAAAAGGAAAAGTTAAAGTTTTATTTTACACATCAGCTTTTTAACCAAATGTTTATTATAATAATCCAAACAGATCTGATAAATTCCCATATTTTGCCTTTAACTCTGACTTAAGCTACATTCCAGCCAGAGTTAATGAACATATCAGTGACAGTTGTGTCATATTTTATGCTGTGGTTAGTTTTTGTCCCTCGTCTCTGTGTGTGAAACCGCCAGCGGCTGCTCATGCTTTATCATAACATCCATCTCATTAAAACAATCTAAGGTTAATTCAAATGGCCAAATTTAAGGTCCAGGAAACAATTACCCTCTGGTTAATTAATTCATGAGGAACATGATGTAGAGGAGTGTGTGTGCAGGCCTTCATGCTGTTCTGCAGGCTCTCACACAGGAACGAGGCTCAGATACAGGCGGCGGTATCTCAGACTCCATCAGGCGACAGCAGAGGAAACTGTCATTCTGTCGGGTCAGAAAAACAGAGTTTCCTTCCTGCGGTTCAGCGTTCATCAGTGCATTTCACTGTGTAATTTTCTACTCATTTATCTCACAAATATTTCTTCCGGGGAGAGAAGTGGTTTATGTCAGCACTGATGCTGCAGAGTCGAACAGCAGCAGCAGCAGAAATATGAACGCTTGTTTCTGAAAGAAGAAGTGAAGAAAAGAGGATGAGAGTAACAATAATAAAGACTCATAAACAAGGACAGTGACGCTCGTCCTTCGCTCTGACAACACAGGACCTCGTGCTGCTGAGTCACACAGCATCTCTTAGGGAAATTCTACTACTTCGTTATTGTTTTCTAACGCAGCTCAGTTTGAGGAAAAGCCGGTGACCTCGGGGTGACCTCTGTATTTCTGAGCCAGCACGGGCTGAATTTCCCCCGAGCTTCAAACCCCGCTCTGCATTCAGCCGGCGTTCGCTCTGCATAGCGAGAAACTGCAGCGAGAGCACTCTTTCAAAGCATTTTCTTTTCCTTTTCACCCCCATCTTGTCATCTCACCATCTTATAATGGAGTAGTTCTCCCACTCCCACGCACATTATCCTGCAGGGGACGCTTTCTGCCCGCGTCCAACCGTAAAGAGATCGATTGTAGCGTTTTTGAATCAGCAGTTGATGACAAGTCTGTGAACAAAGTCGGACCGGAGGGACGTTAGTGAAGTTTTGAATGGCTCGAGTTACACGACGCTGCGTGTTTGCTGATGTGCTGCCACACTTCAGACTTTTCCTTCAGTAACATGTTTGAGTTTCATCTCCAGAAAAATGATGAAGCTGCAGCTGTTCACCTGTGCAGGTTTGAGTTCGTTATGTCTGAAGACGCAGTGATGAAGGAACCGCAGGCACTTTGGACCAGCCAGAGGGGCAGATCAGCCAATCCAGTGGGTATTTGGGTATATTAGAGGGGCAGTTAGTGTTAGAGGGAGGTTTGAGCTGACCAGATGGGTGCATGGATAATTGATAGGGGCAGTTACTTCTAGTGAGGGGTAACTTTGGCCACTGAAAGAGACAGTTGGACCCCCGAGGCCTACTTGTGCAAGCCAGAGGGGCACTTGGGCAAACACCAGGTGCCTCAAGTGCTCGTGGGGCAGTTGGTCTGTTACTTTGGTGAATCACAGGGGCAGTTGTGTGAAATGTTGGCATTTGGGTCGACAGCAGGGGTTCAAACGCTGGTGGGGCACTTGGGTTAACGTGAGAGACAGGTGCACTGACCAGAGGGGCAATCGTTTAATCACATGGACATTTCAGCGAGCAGAGGGGCATTTGGGAGACACAAGTGCCCCTTTAGTGTGACAGTAGGGCAGATTTGAAGCCCGCAGGCGTCCTGCCGGGGCACAGTCATATCATAATTAATAGGAGTCACTCTGGCACTCGCCCCCCTGTTGTGGCTGTTAATTCTGGACCTTCCTCTACCTGTCATGTGTTTTCATTTCCATCTGGGGTCAACTTACTATTTAATTAACAAAACCCAAGTGACCAATCTGTGATGGGAAAGGCAGCCATCCTCTGTCTGTCTGTCTGTCTGTCTGCCTGTCTGTCTGCGTGCCACCGGAGCAGCTCCACTCTACCAATTTAGATCTCCCTCACCGTCTCTGCCCTTTATGAAGTCCTTGTCCTTGAGTCACCTCCGAGAGCGAGGGAGGACGCAGGGGAAGACAGGAAGAAATGAGGGACACATAATGAAAGCAGCGACAGAGGGAAGGGGAAGGCGAGACAGAGAGCGATGAGTTCCCGGCTCATTAGCAGCCTTCAGGCGGTCTCTGGTCAAATCAAAACCTCGCCGCCAACTGAGCACACGGGCCCGAGTGCCTGCACTTTGATCAGCCCCCCGCCCGTTCTTCATTACTACATCTCTCACCACCTGTCTCCTCTTCTCCTCCCCCTCAGTTTCATGTTTTTGTCTTGAGTGTCACATTCATCAGCACGTTCAAACGAGCTGTCTTGTCAACAGTGAGCGGCACATCTTCGCGGGTGTCAGTGAAGTTACGGAGGGATCAGTGAGGCTTTGTGTTGTGTTTGATCGAGCAAATGTTCCGGGGTGTTAATGTGGCTTTAATAACGCGTTGGGCTCCATAAAATGTCCTTGAGGTGCTGCATTGTCCTTGATGTGGGGTTGCAGCCAAATGGTGACTTAATGATGCTGATAATAATGCAAAGTACACACTCTGATCTGAGGCGCTGCAAAATGAAATCTGCTGCCAAACGTCCAGATCACACGCACAAACATAAACACTGAGCGAGCCGTTTTCTGTGAGACGAAGTCGAGACGCAGAAGGCAGGAAAAGGTTTCTAATGGCTGTTTTTTCTCACTTCTTATGAGATTTCCAGCTGATAAAGTTATTGATGGAACATGGAAGCACATCAGCTTCTTCCTGCCTTGTTGTCTGTAGTTTGAAGCTGTCAGTGACCATGTGACCATGTGACCATCACTGACCGGGTGAGCAGGACCATGAATCACTGTAAAGACTGTTACTAAAATCTTTACTGCTCGTTTTTCCCACTATGGGACCCAATTAGAAGCCTGAGATGATGAGCTGGAGGAGATGCCAGGGACCATGTTGACCAGCTGAGGTCCATGTGTGTTTGTCAAAACACAAAAAGCCACCAGATTTTATCTTTTTCGCCTCATTCTCTCCATCCCCCTCCTCCAGCTTGCATCTGCTATCTCAGATAATCATTCTCCATTTTGCAACCCGTCAGCCGTCCTGTAACGATTATGTATAGCTGGTCGTTCCTGTTGACCTTTTGCAGCCTGATTCTTTATAAAAAGAATATTTTTTTCTTTTTAACACACTGCAGTGGTAAAAATGTGAAACAGAGTCCAGTTACGAGATGAAACACACACACGTCATGTCTGAACGTTGGAAGATGGCCGCCACCTTGTTTTCCTGAGAGAGTGGGCTCCAGATAATCATCAGAGCCTCTAATGTGACTGCCAGCACGATGCAGGATGCCACATTATGGTTTTCTTCCTGCTGGACTGCAGATGCACAAAAAGTGGATCAATTTGTCTCTAAACTGCAACAAAATTCTTCATTGTCAAGTCGCTCTGTGGTGAAGCAGATGCTTAAAATGTAAATTGTCTTTGTTGTGGCTGAAATGTGCTCCCATCTCTTCGGGTGTGTACGCAGATGCAGCCGGTGTTTAAAGAAATTAAAGACCCAGAAAAGCACAACAATAACGGTGTCAATCATGCAGCTTTCAGGAGGATAAATCTCCCTGCAGCACCTTGTACTCCCTCCACTGCAGCTTTCCGGGGATTAGAGCTCCTTGTGCTTGCTTTCAGGCTCCTATAATACAGTCCCTGCAGAGATGCGCGCTACATAAAATACCTTCCGCCATATGGTCATTAAGTGGGGTGCTTTCTGTCTGTGTTTGTGTCGCTCGCCGTCGTTCGCAGGAGTCACATGGAAAGTAGCTGTGGTGATCAAACCAGATGTGAGGGCTGCCCTGGGGTTATCTGCTGCGAGCGATGGGCCTGTTATCACCCTGCACAAACATCTGCTCTGCATGCATATGCTGCAGTAAAGGGCTGAACTATACGTACATTAATATCACATGCAGTTATTTGAACAGGACAAGTAATATGAGTCCTAATATTAGTGGAAATCCAAATATTATCTTTTTATTTCACTGAATGAAATATAAAAATTCACTGACATCAGGAGGACATGAGTTCACCTCTGTTGCACCTCTGTTATAATAGTTTGTTTAGATGTTTCACTTGTTTCTGATGGGTTTGATTAAATCGTTAGGTTCAGCTTTTTCTTTTTTCCAGAACGAACCTTTCCCCAGTTTGGATTCCCAGTGTCGATACAAACGCTCTAATTCTCAAGTTTTAATTATGAGAGCTGTATTCTGAAAGCTGTTTTTAGGTTCTTACCTCAATTCTCTCCACGTGTGTCTTAAACCTCTGAATCTAAGACGCAACAATGGACCTTTGAGAGCATTAGCAAACATTACCCTGCATTTTTTTGTTTGTTTGTTTTGCAGACTTGGTTTGTACATTATGTTTGCCTGTTGAAATGATTTTTCTTTCAACTGGACTCTCCTCTTTAGCTTTGAGCCGAAGAAACTTGCATTAAATAGCAGATAGCAGAACAGTAATCTTAACAAATATCAAACTAGGAGGGAAAAAAGACTTTGTGTGCAGGTTGTTAAGGTGCTTCAGCATCAACTTATGAGAATCATTTGTGGACAAAAGCAGCATTTGTTTATTATATTTTGATCCGGCCTGTGTTTGCTGGAGGTGGACAACAATGTGCTCCACTTTCCTCTAAGCCTCAGATGTTATGATCTGCTCTGATTATCAGTAAGCAGCTTAGCTCTGGCGAGTAGAAGTCCAGTATTTCACAACAGGAGGTGGAGAGCTTTTTGGATTGGATGGGCGCAAAGAAACAAGAACATCCAGGAATTTGAGAATCTTCCAGGTGAAGTCAAAGTCATGTGCTCCGGACGTTCTGATGCAGACTGAAACTCTGAGACCTGTTGGCTGTTTATGTTAAGACCTTCTCTCTTTTACCTGAAACTACTTTCTTAAATCATAACTTATTATAACTGATCAAATTATTTCTCTGATTGATACAAATACTAAAAAATAAGACCTGACCAGAATAACCAGGCAGCAGCTGGTGGCAGGGTGACCTCTGATTGACCATCTGCTGCACTGAAGTGAAGAGAAACTGAAGCTTTGCTGTTCAACCAGAGCAGGAAAACAAGTTTCTCCACAGAGATCAATGAAGAATCACCTTAATTATCCTGCAGTCGACCACATCTGTGCTAGAAGCCAAAATAAATAACAAGGCTTCGTTTTATGGAAGGAAGGATGGTGGAGAGTTAATTTGTATTTTAATTACTAACTGAATTACTTTATATTTGTTTGGGTGTGTGTGTGTGTGTGTTTAAGTCAAAGGCACTGATGCCTTTAGTTTCAGAAGCAGAGGGACAGAATGAGTTCACAGGTTCTTCAGTACAGGCTGTTGTATCAAGTTGACAAATAAAATGACATTAAAATTGGTTGTCATAGAAGGAAATATGGAGGTAAAGAGCTCATTTACACCACAGCCAAGGCACCAACAAACAAGGAGCTTAATTACAATGTAAATAAAACAAAAAAAATGATAAAAAAGATAAATTAGTAAAGTAATTAAACCTTTTAAATGAAGCAACTCAAATTCAAAACAACACAAAGGATAAAAATGTGGTTAAGCTTTGGATTTTTCTGCACGTGCAACACTCATAATAACATAAAATATAACTTAAATAGATAAAATGTGATTAATATCAAGAGACATTTATGAAAACTAAAAGGGAATCAGGTAAAGACAGTAATAAATGAACATGGCTCACGTTAAAGGCGTGGAAAACAGTGTGAATATCAACCCTCCGGATTGTGTTTTTACACCATACAGATTTCTGATCACCCTGCAGCTAAAATCACTGTGTGTGTGTGTGTGTGTGTGTGTGTGTGTGAGATAAAGGAGTGCAGCCCAGTTGCTGTAGCCTGTCAATGGCCGGTGGCTGTTTATTAATGGATGGGATGGAGTGTGTGTTGGGTGCCCTCCAAGAATCAAAGGAGAGCTTGAAAGTACACGCCAGTGCATTTATCTGCCTCGCTGCTCCTGAAGCTCCGTCCTGCGGCAGTCAAACACTCCTGCAGCCTTTAGCTGTCACTGCATTTTCATAAGGAGACGGGTCGCTGTAAAGCCGGACGGTGTGTTGGCGATGAGAGCGTTGTTAAATGAAAAACCCTCTACCTGCACGCCAAATGTTGAACTTAGTGACTTTTAACAGACGACATAATGAAAGACAGAAGAAAAGATTAAAGGAGAGAAGGAAGGCAGAACATTTAATCACCTGAGATGTTCTCCAGGTGTGAAAATACTCAAGTACCAGCACCTCAAAGTTAAATCCAGTACTTAAGTACATATACACTCCTGACTTCTCCACCTTTGCCCTGAACCTGCTGCTCCAGCTGCCCCTAAAGCCCTCCTTCCTCTGCATGACCACAGCACTTCCATTAAGCCCATTAATCCTGTTCAGACAGCCCCCTCACACACACACACACACACACACACACACACACACACACACACACACACACACGCTGTCACAGCGACATACATTAAGTGATGTCAGGATGTGTTATGCAGGAGGCAGACGAGTGCTGCTGATGCATATTAGTGGACTGGTTTTGGATAAATTGGCTCTCGGTGGTTTGTGTTGAAGCTGCAGCTGTAGAATATTTTACTGTGAGCTTTTTCATGAATCTACCAGAGTCCCTTCGCCCTTTTATATATTTAATCTGGGCTGATAATGGAGCTTGACTAATATGCTGATCAGTTTTATGTCCTGATGTTATCTCACTGCGACAGGCTTGTGTTCAAGAGATGGATTATCTGAAGTAAATCAGTCTCCATTAAAAAGATGAATATTGATTCATAAAATCCTGAGATCAATCAGTTTATGTAAGCCTGTTGTGTGGATGCCTGATTTGGTCCCACGTTACTCCCATCAAGCACCAAACGTGTCCGTTTTGTTTGACATGTAAATCTCTGAAGGCTTTTCGTCACGTTGGCTGGTAAAGATTTGTTCCAAAGTTGTCATTTTTTTAAAAAACTGTGCTGAGAGTCAAATGCAACTTGTTAACTCAGAAGTTCTGTATCAGAAAAAGTTGTTTGAAACATTTATTTTTCTTTTCTTTTGTTGAAATACAGACATTTATCTGTTACTGTCTTTCATCACAGCATTTTGATCAATATCATTTATCATTTCTGCACTGAAAAACTGCAAATCTCCCAAAACATTCAATTCAATTCTCAATGTAAACATTGGTAGTTTTAATAATTCATCATGTGCAAAAGTTCCTGGTGCAGTTTGAAGCTTTAGTTCTGTTTCTCATCCAAGAAAATTATCACAAATATCAGATTTTTAATCGACTGGATTCACAGATTGTAATTTGTTGGGAAATCATCAGCTCCAGTAAATTCCATCAGAGTTGTTATATATTTTATTGATAGATATGTGATTAGAAATTGTATAAAATGTGTTTTATCAGATGGGTTTTTATGTATAATTGACACTTATTTTCTTTAATCTTCAAATTAAGTTTCATTTGTGTTTTAATTTCTACTTATTAATTGTAAAGTTGTATTTCAAAGTTAAGTTATAATATTATTATCACTATATTAAGTATATTGTTTATGTCATCTTTGATGATAAAGTTCATCGCTAAACATAAAATATATATCAAACGTTAGTATCAGAGCACAATTGATACTGGACTTTTGAGGCAAATGTTCATGTCCATATTTCACAATCACAAAAGAATCGTGATCATGTTGTGATACTATGATAATACAGTTTTTAATGGGTTTTAATATTAATTTATTATCTCTACTATTTACTTTTAACGACCAAATTTTAGGAGTTTCTGTAACAATGTTGTATTAATTTAAAAAACTAAATATCCTCTGATATTGTTGATGTAATTATTGAAATTTTCTACTTTCAAACCCTTAAAATCCAGTATGGGTTGGGCTCAGGCGTCGGCGTGGTGCGGCGCGGTGCGGGGGGGCTGAAGCTGTGTGTGAACAGGAGGGGGGTCTGATTAACTGCCTGTCTGAGTGTTTTTCTGTGTGAAAATCTGTCGTGTGTCTCATTTTTCTTGGGGTAGTTTGATCTGTCACTGTCTCCAGGTCTCTATCCCTCTGTTCTTTGCTCAAACTAGATCTTTTTTGTTCCTTTTTTTTACAATGCATTGCATATTCAGAAGAGGCAGCATGTAGGTATCTTAAAACAACACGCACCTCCCTGGCTGCATGAATCATCCTTTACTTATCTTTTGTGTTTTTTCTTTTTTTATTTCTTTAGCTTTTGACTTGATTGATGTTTCCCCCTGTTCTGTTGTAGTAAAGCATATGTCTTAGTGCCAAGATAAAACATGTAAAATATAAAGATTTCTTTTATCGTACTGTTCCTGTGTGTTATTAGAAGTAGTGCTGTAAACTCTTGGTAACATGGAAAACTCTTGGTTTCAGTATCAAACATCCAGTAGACTCCTTGATTAACTCTTTGAGTTTTCATTCATTCTGTGCTGCATTTTTCTGTAATCTTCTTTTGGTTTCGTCTCTGTTGTGGGTTTCGTCTGCTTCGTCGGTGTCATGACAGATGTCTCATCCTGTCCATCGTCTCCCCTCTTCCCTCCACACCATGTCTCTGTCTCTCATCTGTTCTGTGTAGCTGCATGGTCTTTTTTGCACGATGTATGTAGCTCTCTCTGACATTGGAAAGATTTAATATCACTCTGTCTTTTCTCTCCTCTCCCTCCCCTCCCTCTTTTTGTTTATTGTCTTTCTTTCTTTGTTTTCTCTCTGCAGGGGAGGTGCTCTTTCAGATGGCTGAAGTGCACAGACAGATCCAGATCCAGCTTGAGGAGATGGTGAGCATGTGGTGATGGTGGCGGTGGTGTTGCTAAAATCAGCACTTCTTAAGCTGCGAGTTGGGAATCAAACAGATTGTGGGCCAGTTGGTTTGGAGACTCCGAGTCACAACATATATTTTGATATTTAATTCTCTGCACAATGACTAAAACTAGATGATTCACTCCTGAAGCCTGTGTGCTGCTCAGTGTTTTGTGGAGAGTATTTGAAATTCTGCGTTGTCTCATCCTTTTCAGAGATGGATGTTAAAGGTTCAAGGCAGTGAACTTTTGTAGTAAAATATTAGAGTTTTTTAAAAGCTCAGACTCTGCTCTTCACTGAGACACTGGGGTTTTTCTGCATGAACTCAATGTTCCTCACCGTTTAAAATCAATGTGAAGTTCCTGCTTTTTCAGCAAGTATCCTGCTGATAGTAGTTTAAGAAAATGTTATGTGTCCCAACATGGATGATAAGAAACTAACAGAGACAGTAAGAGATCAGGAAGTGAAACACAGATGAGTTCAACTGTTTCATTTCCTTTAAAATTTGCTCTGTTGGTCCCGTCGATGTCACAAACAGAGTCATTATGTATGCAACTTATTTATTTTGCAGACATTTCACCACTGATTGAACCTCCACAACCTTCTTTGTCTTTCACACACACACACACACACACACACACACAAAACAAACACACTCACACACACAAATATGCACAGACAGAGCAAATTGACTTTGGCCTGCGTTTACACAGCAGACATCCTTCCTTTCCTTTGGGTGTGAACTTTCCAAAGGCGATGCAGATGCATCCCTGTGAGTCATCCTCACTGCGTTCCTGTGGAGGAATGAATCCCTGCTGGTTTGCACGTTTAGTTCATTTGTGTTTGTTGCATTGTGTTTCCTGTTTGTTTGTTTGTGTCATTGTGTTTTTCCTGTGTGTCTTGCAGCTGAAGTCTTTCCACAACGAGCTGCTGACAGAGCTGGAGAAGAAGGTGGAGCTGGACGCGCGCTACCTGAACGTGAGATTATCATTTTAACACACAGCTACATGTTGACAAAGACCCTCCTCTTTATTAAGCTACTTAAGCCACAGAGCCGTGTAACGAGTCTGCAGCTGACTGACTTCAGCTCAGCTCAGGTTTTACACACTGTTGGTTTTGTCTCAGCGCTCTAATCAACCTAATCTCCAGCAACAACAGGCGGCCATTTTTTGCTACCAAGTTCTGATAAACTTAATATTTGCTGCACAACAAGCAGCTTACGGCAGAGAGAGAGACGAGCTGGTGAACCAGAAAAACATGTCGTACTTCTGTAAGCTGACATGTTTTCTTTGGGACGTTTGTGACCAAAGCAGAGCCGACAGGAAGATGAATGAGTAATATCTCACCAAAATGTTGGACATAATGGTTTATAAGGAGTTAGTATGTCAGAGCTGTGTGTGTGTGAGTTTGTTTTGGAGTTTTTTTTCTCCCTGAAGGCTCAAAAAAAACAGAACAAAAAACCACAGTTCTAGCTTCATTATTAATCTAATATTCAAGGCGTTAATCATAAACAAAACCACTCAAAGAGTTTCACGCAGCATCTCATTCTGATTGGTTGTGTCACGCTGCACCTGACCCACGAGCACGAAGGAAACGCCACTTTTAACTCTGCTGCTCCTCGTCGCTCGCGTCTCTCAGCGGATGAAGTTTTAAATTATGAACCACGTTCTCATAAAATCATTGGCCGGAGACAAAATGCACACTCTCCTCTTAATTTCCCACCAGCTTTTATCCAAACCACTGCAGCAAGTTACATAAATTTCATCCCACTCTGCCCTGTGAATTATGAGTCATTCTGTAAAAAATGAGTTGTTTCAAAAAAAAACAAAACAAAGAGGACAAATTAATTCATGGTGATAAGTAGTTTGGCATCATTTCCAATCACTCATCACTGGAGACAAGAGATGTTGGAGTGTGTTCGCGAAGGTCTTTGGATGAATGTCACTTTGATCATTACTGTCAAAAACTCTGATGCATTTAAATGCAAATCAGCTGTTGCAGCACTTTCATTGACCTTATAGTTTAAATTCAATTTGCATTTTCCCTCAGGTTGTGTTTGTAACTTGCTCTCTATAGTATAAACAGAAGGAACACACACTCGTTCTGTGATGGACTGAGACTTTGAAACAGATATTGCAACTGTATGAAGACACAGTTCTTTATTTACACATCCAGCAAACTCAGAGCAGCATCAGCTTTTTTAGAGCTGTTTGACTTTTTGCTGGAAGCAGCTTCCTGCAGCTGCTCACATGATGTCACCAAAGCAGTGAAAGTGAACAAAGACAGACCGGACAGCTAAACACCGAGCTGAAACTCTGCTGAAGCTGAGCGCGGTGATGATCCTCTGCAGGCTCTTCACTGCACGTGACCCCCACAATATCACTATGTTTTCACGTTGATGTAACAAAGAGTTTCTCTTTTTTTACGTTGAGCTCAGAGAGGCCTCACTTTTCCGAATGCTTCAAGTTTTACAAAGAAAACAGAAAAGAAAAAGTAAAAAGAAAAGAAAAGGAAAAAATGTAGATATCATTACAAATGTGAGTTTTTGGGGCACTATAAACAAATCTTTTCCAGGATTTGAGTCAGTCTTTAAACAATGACTGTTCAACTGCCCCAGACTGCCACCATGAAGGAGAGGAGGGCAAATAAACAGTAAAACATGACCCGGTTCTCCAGCCGCCTCTCTGCACTCGTCAGCTAGCAAAACAAAAACTGAAACGAATGTATGTCAGTGTTGAGTATCATCTGTGGATGCTGAAACACGTGAGCGCTGCCCTGCCCCTGCTGACTTTGTGCTGCCCCCCTCAGGCTGCGCTGAAGAAGTACCAGATGGAGCACAAGAGCAAAGGGGAGAGTTTGGAGAAATGCCAGGCAGAGCTGAAGAAACTGCGCAGGAAGAGCCAGGGCAGCAAGCACCCCTCCAAATATGGAGACAAGGAGATGCAGGTCAGTCTGTGTGTGTGTGCGTGTGTGTGTGTGTGTGTGTGTGTTTATTACACTAAAAGTGTTCAAACTGTGCAGACGGCAGACTTGTGCTGTACAGACTTAAATCTAGCGTTGTATTTTAACACTCCCGTCCTAAAGGGGGCAGTATCTGTGCACATCCAAATGCTAACTCTGATGCTAACTGTTAGCCATCTTGATGCTACTGCTCTTTTCAGGAAGAGAGTAGATGTGCAGCCCATTTTTAGAGCTTTTTTGTTTTTTTTTTTACCATTTTAGACCATATTTAAAGTGTTTTTATACACTTCAGAAAGTGTCTGATAGGAACTTAAAGTATTTTCTGTGGATTCTTGGGGAATAAAACAGATTTCCGGGCGCTGTTGCTCATAGAGGATCCTTATGTCCAGCTTGAAAACCTGCGTATTAAAACACATGACAACATTGTTAAAACAGCCGCTGCCAAGAAAACATGATCCTGTTGGCTTCAGCTCAGTTTGTGGCTCAGACCAGCTGCCCATCAGCCTCCACAGAAACACTGGTTTCTCATCATTTACATCATCTGTATTCCAGCAAAGTCAGAATTAGAGTCACCAGCGCAGACTTGGAGTGAACTCATGCCGACTCCTCAGCGTGCCTCACACTCTGCATCTCCTAAAGCTGCCTCTGAGATGCTTTTCCCTCTTCCTGATGGGATTTGAGCTTCAGTGCGCCCGGTAATCCGTGACTGTTGCTGGTGCTGAAGGGATTGGACATGCTGAGCTGAATGGGACGGGACCCCCGACTGGGCACATGCAGCTCGGGTCTGAAAGGCTCCTCACAGTCAGAGCAACAGAGATGGTGAAGGTTATGACTCGAGCCCACTGTGTCAAACATGTGAGGGTTTTATTCAGATTTCTGTGTAAAGTGCAGCAAAATTTACACAGTAGTTTTGTCCAGGAAGTTGTAAGAAATAAGTTGTTTTATCTTTTCAGTGTCATCAACACTTAAAAATATTTTTCAGTGTGTTTAAATAGCAGAATTTAAAAATAACATTACAGCTTATTGCCAACGGGAGTTTACTACATTTATTAATTAGACTAATAAATTAATATAGTTTAATAAATGCGCACAATTAAATCAGAGTAAACGATGAATAATATGCAAATGAGAGTAAGTAAAGTATAAGGATTTGTATATTTAAAATGGATAAACTCATTAAATCTGTCGTGGTTAGTCTTTCCGTCAGTGCAGCTCCTCCGGTTTGTTGGAAATAAAAACCCTCAGTTCACCAAGTTCACGTCTCAAACATGGTGGTTGTTCCTCAAGTTTTCCGTCACTGTCGGCTGCTTTATGCTGTTGGCTTCGTTTGCTGAACGAGAGTCTGTCACAGCGGCTCTTACTCATTTTTAAAGGCTTATCATTAAAATAGTATATTGTAAAATTCCAAAATTGCGCCAAAAGCCACATCAGAGATTGAATCAGCAAACTGTCAAAAAGTAGATTAATAAAAAGGGTTTCTATAGAACCAGAGAGCTTGAAAGTGCAGAAAAACAGAGTTTTAAAGTCAATATGAACATGAAACGCTTCCCAAAGTTCCCCTGTAACTTTGGCTGTTTTTATCTTTTTCATTAGTTGTTGCACTTTATCAGCGTTACATAACATGTGTTTATAAAATGTGGGGCAGGTGGATGGGTTGATTTCCCTCCTGATCAGGTAACTGCTCGAGCGGAGGCGCGAGGAGACGGCGAGAGTCTCTTTGCTCCGTCTGTAGGTGTTGAGTTGACACATGGTGGGCGTTTCCTCTTACACAACCTGCACAGGAGACGATGCTGTGAGCTGCTGCTCGTCCAATCAGCTGCTCGGCACCGAGGGGAGGATGAGAGAGAGTCGGGGGAGACAAAAGAGAGGACGATGAGGAGTTTTTTTAATGCAGTTGTCTTTATGTTGTATGCTTGTGTGGGAGTGTGCATGTTTTCTGTGGGAAAACACATGTGGCCATAGATTTATGTGTGTGTGGTCATTTGTGACAGTAACAAGCTTTAATCTGATTGTGATGATGTATTGTTTACATTTCCAGTAACTCATATTTCTAGATTACTAATGCTGTTGAGGCAGTTTGGCTTTATTGGGAAGTTCGGTGGAGGAGGAAGCAACAAAAGACAAAGACCCGTTTTGAAGTGGGGACTTGAATTTTACACTCTGTTTACGACCTGTGCTCGTTAACCTTTGCATTCAGCACCATCAACTTATTATTCTGACGCTGAAAATGCCTCTTTAAACCTGGATGTGATGGGATTTGATGATGTAACCAGGTGGTCTTGGATGCATTCAAGCACACGTCCTGCACTGTGAACACTAATGCATCCTGAAACATGCGCAGCGGCTGAAAACCCATCATTAATGCACCACCTGGTGGTTCTCTGGATGACGAGCCAAGCTGAGCTGATTGATCATGGATCTGAAAAAAGATTGCAGTTATAGATTCATCAGATTCAACAAATATTACAAACAAAACAGAAAGCCTGACTGAATCTTGCACCACGTTAGAAAAGCTAAAAAGTGACACAGTGAGAGAATGAGACGAAGTGAGGCGAATATGGACTCTGTATAGATTTTCCTCATCATGGCAGTGCAGAGAAAACATGGGGTCAGAGGTGAAAGGCTAATTGTGCTGCACCTCCAGAGGCCGAGGCCGCCGCCCCTCGCCGCTCTGTATCAGCAGCAGGGGACATAATTATTGTGTAATTGTTAGTGTTGCTTGGATGGATGGCTGGTGGAGCGTGAAAAGGGTGGCTGGGCCGGTTGTTGCAAAAAATCGATACATGGAGCTCCGAGGAACTGAGGCTCAGGAACATTCAGCCTCAAAGTCCTGCAGCTCCTCTGGGCTTTCACAGCCCGTCAGGTGGAAAGGACACAGTCTGAGCTGAGGAACCAGGCCTGTGGCTCCGTCCCTGGAGACCAACATAAACAGAAACTGGCCAGTTTGAGTTTCAGACACCAGAGCGTTTAAACATGCACATTATGATGTGTTTAGCAGACAGACATGAGTGACAGTCAGGAGCTCCGTGCAGTGAGCCAGATTCACAGTCGTTACTTTCACCATGAAAAATGACAGATTTATGTAAACTGAGTGTGTCTCGTTTGCACCTGCGTGTACATGCTTCAGCGTCCGAGTGGCATGTGAGGGAGACGGTTTTCAGGTTGCCAGATTCTTGCTGTGCGTCACTCAGGCTCTCATGGGAACCAGGTCTTGGCAGGAACAGGAGACACCGCCGGCCTGCACCATGAAGCTCGCAGCCAACGATACGAGGACAGATCCGCCCGTTTGAACAGAGAATACGGTGCATATATTCATCCGGCTTCTTCGGTCGACTGTGAGCCTTTGTGCATTTGTTCGCCTGCATCCACAGAATGAGGCCGTAGATCCAAATAAAGCTCTCTGCTCACTTCATGTGAGCTCCGACTGACCAACTTTTAATCAGGTGACGCAACAGTTTCCTTGAGTCTTTTTGAAGCAGTGAGAGCAACAAAACAGCACAGACTGAAGTGATCAGCACTCACTCCTGCTCAGGACTGATGCTGATCTTAAAACTGTACGCCATGAGTCTTTACATCAGTGTCCCTCAGGGCCGTAAAGCAGGGAGCTGCTGGCTGGACACGATATGCAGGCTGATCAATCTCCTGGGCCATTTGTTAGTGGAGCATGATTGGTGGAAAAAGGGCAGTTTGTGGCTGTAATGAAAGAAATATCTCCCTCCTGTTTCACTGCATCATGTCCTGCAGGATTTTCTTGTTTCCTGTATTAAGACAGAATGCAGAAACATGAAAGTTAGATGAATTTTTAGAAGATGAGATGTTACATCAGGGTTCAGAGGGTTTAAGCAACTATTGTTCTTCATGCTTTTGTCTCGTCACAGAAAGCAGCAGTGAGATTTTTCTGTCTTTGTCATCAGCATGCGGCTGTGAATAAGTGGAAATGTCTTGAGGAGATGTTTCGCCAAGTTGCAATTTATTAACTGCATCCTTTCGTGTTTCCCAACATGTGAGTGCAGGATAGTAACACCAATCAAACACACAATTACCATCCATGACGAAAAGCCATTATGGACGAGGAGAAAGTGGGAATTTCCTGTCTCGTGTGAAACCCATGTGAATGATGTGTGAAAACACTTCCCACCTGTTTTTTCCGGTTTCTGACACGTTTTTAATGGCCTGGGATCCGAGGAGACGCGAGCACGTCATGAGATGAGATGGGATTGTGTCTGTTGGGGGGGTTTGAGGGTCTGCTGGAGGGGAAAACGTGCTTCACTGAGTTTCTGCAGACAGGAAGGGAACGATGAGTTGTGACACCCCCCCCCCCCGTCCTTTGTTTCCTCCTGTTTCACGTCAAAAGAGAGTCATTTGATGTAGTAGTGGTTGAGATATTTATTCTGGTGTTTATTATTTATATTATGGTTTATTCTGGTGTTTAGTGCTGAACAGAGTGAGAAGTTGTTTTTAGTTGAACCAGAAACTCTGAGTTCTGCCTGATGTAAATCACATTTTAACTTCCTGACCACAGAGATCTCTGACTGCAGCTGGAAGCTTCTTTCTGTGTGTAGAAATTATGACTCGTGTAGGTATTCAGTTAGCTCTGCACCTGGCATGTACGAAAGCATCCTTACACACACACACACACACACACACACACACACGCACACACACAGAGTGTTATTGTTCTCATTCGTATCCCTCTGGTGAGGTTGGTTTGATTTAAAGAAAACATCTTGTGTCCTTCTTGTCCATATGTTTCAGTCCAGGTTTTGGCCCTGCAGTCAGTTTCTACATCAATGGTTCAGACCATCTTTCAATAAATCAATAAATACCAGACACACATATACACACACGCACACACACACACACACATCCCAGCACATGTCTTATTCTGATCGTGCTCACTGTCAGCAGAAAGCAGGAGCAGCTAAATAGTTTGTGCAGCGCCGGAGCTTCAGGCGAGGAGCAGCAGTGGCATGAAAGGCCTGCTGGAGTCTGATGAGAGCCACGTATCTGAAAGCAATCACGACCGGAGCGCGCGGCACTCTGCAGGCCTGATCTATTAAAACTGCTTAAATAATGGAGAAGGAGCTCAGCTGTGGTGGATAAATGTATACCATGTTACTGTGGACCCACGTGCTGATGTTCTCCAGGGGTCTGTTATGAAACTGCTCTGACACGCAGCACTCGAACATATAATGTCCTGTTTACTTTTAGATTCTCCTGCTTGTGTAACGTCAGTGCTAAACAGGAACAGGATTCGTGACAGGTTATTGAATATATGTGTGCTGTATGTGCTGGTTTTGTTGCCCTGAGAAAAACATTAGGTATCTGTACACGGTCTGTATTTTGTGTATGTGAATCAGGATTCAGTAAAAAGTCAGCAAACGTAATTGATCAGATTATTTCAAATGAAGCATAAACATGACATCAGGTTGACATTTTCACTCTGATTAGAGCTGAAACGATCAGTTCATGTTGGACAGAGATTAAAGTCATTAATTCAAGAAAAAACAGTTTATATCATCGTTATTTAACTGATTCCAGGTCAGGATTTTCTGCTCGGGGCCGAACAGACTTCGTGTTTCATCGCTCCGGCTCTCTAGTTGTTTCCTGTCACGGTGTTTGTTCCCCGCCGGCGCCCGTGAAGGTCGTATAATCACAAGAAATTAACATTCAACTAAAAAAAGCAAAGGACACACAAGATTTCAGGTCTACACCTCCTGTTAAATCCTCCACGTGGTGACCTTCTGTGTAGTTCACAGACTGTCTGTAAAATACAAACAATCCAACTTCTGTGGCAGGTTTCTGTCCCTCGTCCTTCAGTCTGTCCGTCAGTCTCTGGTGACTGACAGCCTCCTCACAGTCGCCCTGAACTCAGCATGTGGGTCTGAATCTGATCCACACTGTGGCTGGCGGTGTGTTTTCGTAGGCTACCTGAAAGCATCTCCACCTCCGCCGTATGTATGAGTCATAAGTGGCTTTTATCTTCTCTCCTATCGGCACTTTGGCTTGTCACCATTAACGTTCGCTGTGGGTGATCAGTGCATGTTCAGCCTTTGTGCGCCCACGTGAGCGACTTCGCTCGCAGAAATCGTTCTTTTCCTGCTAAATGATCGTGTTAATGGAGATGTGTCCTCTAGCATCTCTTCCGGTTGCATGTTAATTAGTTGCTCCTACCTGAAACACAAAGGGGTCAAACATTTGAGAATGAAAGCAAACACATTTTTAAGGTTTTAAGTGACACTGTGGCTCCTCCGTGTGGCATTTCAGTATATTAACCTGCATGTGTGACAAACAAAGAGCTCAGAAAGACTCAAATATGATAATGATGAATGTACTGAAGCTAAAATGAAGGTTTGCATGTTCAATTTTCCCCAGAAAAATATAAAAGAATCTCAGTTTATTATTGATAAACTACCACTTTTTGATAATAATCAAAGGGATCAACAGTTTTTTAGCTAAAATCAGACATTTTGAAACACAATACAATACTTACTTAATACAATAATTGATCTAAAAATACATGAACTAATTGTTGCCTTTGAATTCTTAGTTCAGCTTTAAAATGTGAAGATAAATGAAGACCTTTTAGGCGAAACAAGGTGGCTGAACTTTGTTAAAATGTCAGAGATAATTAACATCACACAAGAGTTAATTAAGCAGCTTTCAGTGATTGAAACATCAGAGAGACGAATTTGTTAAAACATGAAACAATTTCATGTCATTCGCTCACTTTTTCCTCCAATTTTAATGTGCAAATAATGTTCTGGCACTTTAAATTTCCTGATTGAACTTAAATGTCTCACAGTAAAGTTATATGATCACTGTTGGGAAATGAGGATTTTCTGTGACTCTGCTGCTTTTAAATCTGAGGAACTTTATGTTTTCACTCTTTTGTGCAGCAGTTGTTGCATCCCTGCGTCCTGTCGAGCCTTCGTTTTAATGTTATTTGATAAATAGTCATTCAGCTTAAACAGATGTGAGGACGTGATGTCACTGAAAGGGAGGTGAAGCAGTTGGATTCAGTTTGTTGGAAGATTTTTCTTCTACAGTTTTTCCACAGAACCAGAAACGGTTTGTAATTTTTTCTTGTACCAAAGTCAAACCTCTTTTCATCTTATTTTTCTTAACTAAAACAGCTGGTGAAGTGAAAAAAAAGAATTGGGACCCAAAACAGAAGCAAGATCATAAAGCTGACGAGAACAAGTCGAAGGAGAAGCCTCGACGTACTGCAACAGTTTGAGTTTCTGTGAAGGAACATTATGTATTTTCTCTTTGGCTGGATTCAGACCTGAATCTCTGCCAAAAAAAAGCTTGAACTTTCTTGCAGATTTTTTATGAATTTTAATGAATATTAATGTCAGACTAAAGTGAGGAAATTGAGTTTGGTTTGCCTTTAAAACATTTAAAGAGCAGCACTCTGTCCTGTATTATGTCAGATGGACTCAAAGTTAATGATTCAGAAAGTTATGAGTCATTTGGTTAACCAATTAATCCGTCATGAACTCCCTATTTATCTGAATGAAAAACCATCTGAAAATCTCCGTCTCATCATTATATTCTATTATTAACTTCTCCAAGTGTTTTTTCTCTCTCAGAGGCGGTGAAGCTGCCTCTCGAAGATCATTATCAAGTGAATAATATCATAGTTCCTCGGGAGAACAGAACATCTCACCCCGGCTCACCGTGCATTACGTTACATAAGAGCTGAGTTACACACTCCTCTGGAACTGTGATGTTTTTGTGTCACCGCAGTTTTATGGATCTTTCAAGGAGATCTCATGTTGTTCACACTTTAACACACTTAATGTACAAAGGACGTGTTTATATCGTCATTCAGTGAGGAAGAAGATGCTTCACTGAAGCATTTCGTGATGAAGTACATGAGTCTTCCTGCAGAATCACTTTTTCTTTACGTGCATCACATGATCCCATAATCTGCTCAGATTTCAGAGCTCTTTGTTCCCCAGTTGATCACATCTGTCAGGCAAAACTGATTTTGCTGAAGTATTTCAACTTCTTCTTGTTTTAAAGTGAATTCAAACCGATTCAAAGACCAGGAGTGAGACTGTTATTCTTTAAAAGAAGCACTGACTCTGGTTTAAGTTGAGTATCAGATTGTGATGACAGCAACATTAAATATCTGAAGTCCCTCATTTCAGATCCTGTGTTGCCACGTTGTTTATTTGCATCCAGGCCGGCTGGCAGAGCTGGTGTTTGTTCGAGCAGCCAGTCGTGTACGACACTGTGTAGGCTGCTGACTTTCTCAGAAAACAACCAGCCTCGGTCATCAACAGCTCATCCTGCAGCTCCGTGCTGTCTGGCACCTGGAGAACGCTGCTTCACATCATTCGACACCGTGGGAATCTTTAAAGCTCTCACTTACATAAGAAATACCTAAAGGAAAAGTTGGGCTCTTCACATTCTGCCTTCTGTGTTCGTGTCAAGGTGATGCCAGACGGGGATGAGAGCTTCCTCTTGTGTGGAGGAGAGACAACGTCCTCTTCCTCATGATGAAGCACAAAGAGGACTCGGTGGGCTGAGCTGCTGAACAAGCTGAACCATGTTTGAGTTCAAACCAAACGCAGGTGAACGCAGGAAAAGCAGGTGCTCTAATCCGGCTAATCTGCAGGAAATAAAGGCCAGCAGTCGGTGTTATCACAGAGCAGACACGAGCGATCAGACGGTCTTTGGAGCTCCACGTCTTCGCTTCTAATTCATGATTTTCAGCTCTGATGCGCTGTGACATTTTTCAGATGCACAGCAGTTTAATTTTCAAAGCGGTGCATAAAAAGGACAATGTGTCTGCTCTTTATGTGTCAGGACTGTGACGTACGATGACTCAGTTATGCAAAGCTGCCGTTGTTCATTTTCATAATGGACTTCTCTGTTTGGTTCTCTCAGGTTATCAGAGATTATCCACAATAATCAGGACAGAGTCTGTATGAAGCAATGCTGCAGCTTAAATGCCCCTTTTTAAAATACTTTGACAACTGCAGAGAAAGATTTTTGCTCATCACTCAGGGTTGAAGTTTCCCTTAAGTTTCACATCCCGCATCCTTCTCTTCATCCTTCGACCTTCAGCCTCGTCAGCATGATGAGGGTGTCAGTAATCAGAATACTCTGCCATGTTTTTCATGTCCTTTTCTTTTCTCTCCACAGTATGTCGAGGCCATCAGCAATAAACAGGGCGAGCTGGACAACTACATCGCTGAGGGCTACAAGAACGCCCTGTCTGAGGAGAGGAGGAGGTACTGCTTCCTGGTGGACCGTCAGTGCGCCGTGGCCAAGAACAGCGGCGCCTACCACGGCAAGGTGAGAACACACGGCTCGGGCCGAAGCCAGTCCTGTGTTTGTTCATGTGCTGGTGATGTGATGGCATCATGACTCTGCTCAGCTCAGCCACCTTCAGCAGGTCACAGCCGCGTTCAGTCTGACGGGAAAAATGTTTGACTGGAAGCGTTTACATAACGATTGTTTCAGCAGAAATCTGATGATTCACTTCAGTCTGCAGGTAAACAGCTCTGTGCATATGTAACTCAGCCATCAGACAGCTTTTAGCCTAAATGTCATCAAGTCATTTTTTCTTTGAGGTGACATCTTTTGAATCACTTCTTCTTTTATTAAACCTTTGAAAATAAATTACTTCTATTCAGAATCTTCATTACTGCTGATTAGATTAGTTTAAGCTTTATTGGTGCCTGTCAGAGTGTGTAATTATGGAAGCAGAGAAGCAGACACACAGGTGAATTATGTGCCGTGACATGTAAATTACATTAAGTTATGTAATGGATTTCTGTTTGTTATATAACTGGGACAAAAACTCACCGCAAGCTCACTGCAGAGAGAGATGTGCTGTATGATTTATAGACTCAGACTTCAGCAGCCACGTCTGAATATATACGGATGTAGGTCAAACACACTCCACATCCCCGAACATGTGTGTGTTCTGCTTTTATTCCTCCGTTTCATTCAGGAAAGATTTTTCTGTCTTTGATTCTCACACGCGTCGGCGCAGCCATATGATCACTTTTCAGGAGTTTATATTATCCAAGAAATTATTGAGGAAATGATGTCACACCCACCTGTCACCCCGTCACAGTGGGGAAATGTGAAGTGAGAGAGACACAGAGGTGGAGGGTGAGTGGGTGAGTGGGTGAGGCAGCAGGAGAGAGAGAGAGAGAGAGAGTGACCTACTTCTGTGAGAACACTCGGTTCGGACTGACAGTGTGTGGGAGTGAAAGTGTCTGAATGAGTGATTGATAGACGGAGGGAGGAAGCAGCGAACACAAACTGCTGCTGCGATGATGCACAAACACCAGAAAAGATGTTTAAATTAGCCTGAAACTTAGTCAGAAAACACAGAGAAACGCTGAACAGAGCAGCAGATAATTGCTCACTTGATTGACAAAAAACGACATTGTTTTTTAACATTATTAATAATTTCAAACTCTACGGTGTAATAAAGGATATCATACGAGGATTTTTTACTGTTTTCTTCTGCCTACATCCGTTTAGCCTGAACTCGTTACATCTGAGACCTTTTGATGTAAAGTGATCAGAGTTGTTTGGTGAAACTAGCTGATTGCATCGACTGTAACACTCGTGCTACAGGCGCAGGAGTGAATGCAGAATGTATATTGGATAAAGATGTCAAATCATTTTTAAAACACAGCTGATGCTTCTGGTCTCTCTCTTTACTTACTGGGAACATTTACAAACTGGCAAATCTCCCAAAAACTCTCTGCAGGAAAGTGCTTCCCTGTGCTGTGTTATGTGAGCCAGAAGGCAAGAATGAAGGAAAATAAGTTGCTGTCTGCCAGTCGATTTTATCAGCACGCCGGTGAAGGCGCTCATCCACCTCTGCTCTGCCTCGGCTATTTGAAAGGGCAAACTGAGGTCGCAGTGACTCATCGTTTCTACCTGCAGCCAGAAAAACACGGACAGAGGCTTTGCTGCATTCACGTAGAAATGCGTGGGTGGTTTTTTCCATTCATCACAATTCCATTAATCCGACCTCTTGGGAAAGTTGACGGCCACATGAAGCGACACACTCGCTCTGAGAGAGAAATGATTAAGTTAAAGTGTGTGAGCTTCAGGTTGTGTCCGTCGGAGCGTGAACCCCCCCGAGCTGACGCTCTGCCTCTTAGCATGAAGTTGTTTTTGATGTACTTTTGTATTTCTGTATGTGTTAATTTATTTGGTCATCCCTCCCACACCCTGACACCCACATACACACAGCATGGACAGACAACCTTGGAACAACAGTGTGTTTATCCTCCACACACACACACACACACACACACACACAGCAGCCTGGTGGAGTTAAAAAGTGTTTGAGCTGCAGATTCTCCTCCAGTATCTTTCCAATATTCATGCGTTCAGGACTCCCTCATTTATTCACTGATGAATGCAAATGAGCGGGATCTTTATGTAACTGCCCTACTGTATAATGTATGGAGGAGATGTTACTCATCTCTGCGAGCAGCAGCTGAGAGCTTCTCAGAACGAGTGCATGGATGAAGAGGATTCATATCTCTCATCTTATCCTCTTCTGTTCTCTTTGCATCTACTGTATTACCATTTATTGAAAACTCTTGCTTATGTGAGTATGGTAATGCAGTGTTGTTGCCAAGTGGAGGTTTTCATCCAACGTTAATGAAAGCGTCACTTCCAGATGTTACGTATGTTTTTATGTGATTGTTCAGTAGAATTCATTGAGTTTTAAGCCATTTTGAGGGGTAATATATTATTTTTTTCTGATATTAATACTTGCATTAAGAACAGAGAGCGTAAACAGGTCCTGAGAAATAACACAGAAATTAAAACTTTGTTCAGTTGTGGAGGATTTTTCTGCTTTCTGGTCTCCTTCTAGTCAAACAAACAGAATGAATAAGTTGTGTTTTTCTGTAGCTGTGATCTGAAGAAACTTAATTTCATACTAAATAACCTCATTATATGATCAAAGCAGCGCCGCCTTAATATTCGTCCTTTAAACACAAGCCTCATGGTCTCTCTTCTCTCGTTCTTTCAGGGGAAGGAGCTTTTAGCCCAGAAGATCCCAATGTGGCAGCAGGCGTGTGCCGAGCCCAACAAGCTGCCAGATCGTGCCATGTTTCTTGCCCAGCAGATGAGCGGTGCAGCAGGCATCATGGCTCCCGGTGCTCTTCATCCAGGCATGCCCATCTCCGAGCCCATCCCCGGTGCTAAACCCCTGCCGGTGCCTCCAGAACTGGCAGCCCTGAGGGCCGGCGGCGGCATGGGACAGCAGGTCTGTTCCTCCACCGCCACCACACCATCACTCAGTCCTCATGAGACCTCTGCACTCTGCAATCTGTGGCCTTTTTATATGATAACATGCTTAAGTAAATTGTGTAATTTATTGACTTTGTGTTGCGTTTGTGGATCTGGATACGGCTGGGAAATGTAACACTTCATAATTTCTTTCTCTCTGTCATTGAGGCTCCTTACTCTTAACAAACACACACAGGTACACAGGTGAACTTGTCTGATACCTTTAATGGGGACCTGGATGTGTTGAGGGTTGTGGCTGCTGCATCATGGGGGCCCTGAACGCATCCTAAGAAAACCTCTGCTGAATGAAAATGAAATTGTTAGCTAAAGTAATGAGGTTGTTGCACAGAAGAGGCTTAAATCTTCACCTCCTCTGGCTCTTTTACACACTGCCCCCTCCCTCCACCCTCCCTCCGCCCCTCCTCCGTCAGGCTGGTTACTGAGGAAAACAAAAACCTTCCAGATTAACATGAAAGACTTGCTTTCGCTCAGACTTCTAATTAAAACACTGTGGTGAAAATTCAGTGGTGTTTTTTGCTCCCTGATGAAACAGTCTTTGAAACCTTTGCGGCCTCCCAGTAGTTTTTCCATCTGTTTATCTTTAAACCAACACACCCTCAAATGATTCTTCTCATTAATCAGCATTTCCTGACCCAGATCAGTTTCATTAATGAGTTGGTGGAAGTTACATAACAGCTCTGAGTGATATAAAGAGAGAGCTTCCGTTTTATGTGCCAGTAAGCAAATTTCATAACTTCTGCAGAGGCTGATGGGAGCTGTGGAGGGAGGGATGCCCGTCATGAACGGCACGGCCGGGGCTCACGGAGGAGAGGACTACCAGCAGTGGATGGAGGGCAAGGTGGCCCAGGGAAAGGCCTCGCCGCAGACCCAACGGCACGGAGGGGAGGTCTACTCCAACACCCTGCCTGTACGCAAGGTCGCCCCGGCCAAGGGCAAGACCCAGCTGAGTAAGGACACACACCGAGGACACACACCGAGGATACACACCGAGGATACACACTGAGGACACACACTGCAGACACACACTGAGGACACACACTGCAGACACACACTGAGGATACACACTGAGGACACACACCGAGGATACACACCGAGGAGACACACACTGAGGACACACACTGACAACACACTCTAGAGACACACACCGGGGACACACACTGGGGACACACACTGGGGACACACACCGAGGACACACACCGAGGATACACACCGAGGACACACACCGAGGATACACACTGAGGACACACACTGAGGACACACACTGAGGACACACACCGAGGACACACACCGAGGATACACACCGAGGACACACACTGAGGACACACACCGAGGACACACACTGGGGACACACACTGCAGACACACACTGAGGACACACACCGAGGACACACACTGGGGACACACAATGAAAACACACTGAGGACACACACCGCAGACTCACACTGCAGATGTGTCCAGCTGCATCCTCAGTGTATTCACTTTAGTGGAGGATTTACTTTGATGAAGGTCCCTTTTAATATTTCCCCGTTTAATGAAACCAGTTGAAAATGGGCAAAAGATGTTAATGAAAATATTTTTACTGTAAATTCCCAAAATGTTTGAGTTTTAATGAATATTTTATAAAATTTATTAGAGATCTTTTTATTCAGTGCTTTCATTAACCTGGTGTCAGCTGCTGTTTACTTCCTCAACACAGAAACAGACCTAACAGAGGAGAAGAAGTGCACTTACACCTGTTAATGGGACAAAAAAAAGCTTCCTAATCAATCTTTATGATTTATGACGGCTGGATGTGAAAACACTAAAACAAACAAGCAATAATTTGCAGCTGTAGAGACTTTCTGAGCCGCTACATGTGGCCATGAGTTTCTAAGCTTGTTATGGAGATATTATTGCATCTAGAAGACAAAACACACCAAAAGATGGAATGCAACTGCCTGGATGTCACACACACACACACACACACACACACACACACACACACACACACACACACACACACACACACACACACACACACACAACCTGTGATGTTTTAATAAGAAACAGGCCGACACATGAGGGAAAAGGAGCTGTGATATTAAAAAAGAGGAAGAGAGTGAAAATAGATGTGGGACAGGTTTCACAGAAAATTGAGTCAATTAAAACGGAGGTGAGCTGCTGTGCAACAAGTAACGACTGCTGAGTCTTTACAGCAGCTGTTTGTCGCAGAAACTGAACTTAACGAAAGAACAGAAGTTACAGACGATATTTTACAGAATTAAAGACTAAAAGCTGTCTGTCCCCCCCCACCCCCTCACCCCCTCACCCCCTCACATTGTCTCTGCCAGCGGAGACTCGTACGCTGCCGCGCTCCAGCTCCATGGCGGCAGGACTGGAGAGAAACGGGAGGACTCGAGTCCAGGCCATCTTCTCCCACGCAGCCGGAGACAACAGCACCCTGCTCAGCTTCTCTGAGAACGATGTGATCACTCTGCTGGTCCCCGAGGCCCGAGACGGGTGGCACTACGGGGAGAACGAGAAGACCAGGATGTGAGTGCGACTTTTATTGGACGTCTTCAGAGATTTTAGTGTTTTTATTTCCACTTTTGTTTGTCTTCCTGTCTGATACTTAAAAACTTTCAACAGATTTTAGTTGCACTTAGTGGAAAGTGAAGCCTTTGGCAGAAGAGAAAGTGGTTCGTTTTTTGGTGCAAATGAAACAACTTTTTACAGTAAAAGTATTTCAAATAAAGATGCACAAAACAAATCCTTCTGAACTGATTTTCTGTCATTTATATCAAGTGTAAAGAGATTTTTTGACTCGCTCCCATAGATTTAAATAAATCTCCATCATGTTTTCAAGTCGCCCAAAAGGTGTCATGTGTTGTTTTCTGTTTATGCTGATGAGCTGCTCTGGTATTTCTCTTCCAGGCGCGGCTGGTTTCCGTTCTCGTACACTCGTGTGATCTCTGATGGAGAGGGAAACTCCATGAGGCAACTTCGAGTTCACAAGTAAGTTTCACTTTTTCAGTTTCTGTCACAAAAATAAAATAAAATTTAAAAAATTACATAACTTTATATGAACTGACTAAATTTTAATGAGGTTGTGTAAATGAACAGGTACGAATCGTTGTGGTCATATTTATGATTTTTTAATCATTTTATCAGTCTGACATTGAGCTCGTTATTATTTCCTGGTTACTTTTTGATTGTTCATTGATAGTTTGTTGACTCAGCAGCTGTAGGTTGTGAAACCCTTCGATCAGCAGCAACATGTTCATATTTCCTGGTTTTCTGTGCTCCTGTGTGTTTCCAGCCTTCATGGGAAAAGCAGCAGCACAGGAAACCTCCTGGAGAGAGAAGACATGGCTCTCTCTGCCCCTGATTACGGCGTCCACCCTCGCATGGCGGCGCAGAGCGCTGCAACGCTGCACAGCAGACAACAGCGTCCCTACAGCGTGGCGGTGCCGGGTTTCCCGCAGGTGAGGAGCCCGAAGAACGAGCACACAAAAACACTGCACCTACACACAGTTCACACAGCTGATCTGACCCACAAAACCCTGCAGAGATCTGCACTCGTCTGTCTTTGGAAGTTTGGGGGTCGTTTTCCCATCATGCCGCTGGCCTGACAGCACAGGAACAGCTCTGCTTTGACAGGCTGTCTCTTCCTTTAACGTTGTTAGCGTTCCAAGCTCCCAGAGAACGCTCTGCTACGTTAGCTTACATAAACACAGAAATCAGCTCTGCTTCGCTTCACGCGGTGCTGTTTACGGGAGGTCGAGTGTCGGATGTGGCAGAGCTCAGATTGGAGACGTCTGCGCCCGGCTGCCTCGGTCCTCGGAGGGAAGTTCTCCTGACAGGCGGCGGCTGATAACTGACTGAGCGTTCGCCCAGCTGACTGTCAGAGAGAGGAGGCAGCGGCGCTGATGGAGGGGTGGTTAATTTTTCAAAAGGGAAAGTCAGAAGTAGACTTATGCAACGCTGAACCCTTCTCCACCGGCCCGGCTTCCCTCCCACGTCTCACCTGGAACAAGACATGTGGGCGATGCTTAATTGCTCAGCAGTCATGTAACAACTTAAGCTGTTCTTTCCGCCTCACTGCAGTTCGGGATGAAAACATCTCTGCAGACATCTGAGGGGAACCGGGTTTTGTTCTCAGGCTCAGATGCTCTTCAAAGAGTCAGAAATGCTTCAGTCGTCCAGCAGATAATGGCTGGATGAGCTGCAGGTCAGAGGACATGTAATCATGTGGTTGACCAAAGGGTTAATTTTATTTTGAAAGGGGAAGTTTAAGTGAACAGGGATACACAAATGTTAAAAGCTTTTAAGAAACTTTGTTTCAATTTGAAGTCAGGACTTGTTTCAAATCTGAAAATTTTTCATTTAAACGTGTTTTTTAAAAAATATCTTTTTTCATACAAAACCTGACAGAAAAATCAAAAACAGCAATAACCAGGAGGGAAGTGAATTTATTGAGAAAGACGACTTGGGTCAGAGAAGTTGTGTGAACATCAGGATCATTTATATTTCTCTGTCTTTCATCGTATTTCTTTAAATTTAAAGTTAAAATTGAATTAACTTTACATGGAAAAAAATACATTTCAACATTTCTAAGTGATGTTTATACTCACACAGTGATTCCCAGTGAGGCTCTGCAGGGAGACGCTGCAGTCTTCTGCCATGTGTCTTTACTGCCATCTGCTGGCTGCTGCGATTGTTGCAAAAGTGTTTGTTATGTAAATCTCTAATCTACCTGTTTTTTTTTCTTTACAGCAAGGTGCTGAAGAGTATGAACCCCGCTTCCCCACAAGGTAAGAACCACCGGTTTCTTTTAATGTTTTTAATCTTGTATTGATGGAATGATCGAGTAAAATTCAGCTCCAGTTTAATCAGTTTTAGTAAAATGTCATTAAATTAAAATATGTATAAAAATTGGATGATGATCTTCCACTTTGGTTGAAAGCAATGTGAGTGGGTGGGAAACCAGCGTGTCCTCTCTTGCTGGGCGCTGAAGACGGAGAGTTGAGGGATTGGGACATTTTATGGCGCGCAGAAAGAGTTCAGACCCGCAGACACACAACCAGCAGGACACGCAGCGTTTTTGGTTTGTGTTGTTTTTCTTTGTGTTCCTTTATGTTCCGTTCTGTTCTGTTTTCACTCGTTTGATAGGAAACATGAGTCAGAGTATCATAAAGTGTTTGTTTTGCATTCGGGTGCAGGACTGGCTTTGTGTTCGGTTTGCTGTGAATGTTGAGACGTCCATCTAAACCCACACAGGACGACTAAAAATAACTGTTTCCTTTTTAAAAACCAGTAAACAAAGGACCCGTTTCAGGCTTGTCATCGGCTAACTTGTTTTCTTGTGTTAAGTTTAAGTTTAGTTAAGTTTTCTTTTTGTTATTTAACGTCAAAACACTCATGCTTTGACCTCCCAGCACCTCCTCATGCTCCCCATGCACCATGCAGCTTCAGTAGCACCTCCACCTGCTAACTGCACCCACCCACCCACCCAATCCCTTCCAAGCTCCGCCTGCTTCAAACCCTCTCATCACAGTTAGTTTCATTAAGTCCAGCGCTCATGATGCAGGAGGTTGAGGGTGAGATGGTGGAGCTCTCAGACTGTTGGGTGGGTGTCTGAGGGTGGAGGGTGGACGTAGTTTGCGTGTGTCCTGCTTGTGTTTGCTGCTGTGTTTCCTGAGCCAGCCCTCCTGGAAGCCTCTCCCTCTCTGTGTCCACAGTTCCACAGAGGGCAAATTGATTTCGACAGTGTGAGGAACAGACAGACAAACAGGCACAGACTCAGCCAGACGATGCGATAGGACAGGCACCTCAACCGGGGGGGGGGGGGGGGGGGGGGGGGGGGGGGGGGGGGGGGGGGGGGGGGGGGGGGGGGGGGGGGGGGGGGGG
>JAQMCX010000033.1:1975442-1989060 GCA_029814765.1 Acanthurus leucopareius
GGGACAATGCTGGAGACAGAGAGGAGCGGCTGCATCAGAGCCAAAATAACCCAGTTTTAAATTGATCTCTTATCGGCTGTAGGATTAAAAAAAAAAGGCTGATGCCGATATGCGTCAAAATGCTGAATATCGGTCCGTCCCTAATGCACATATGAAGTTTTTTGTACTTTGACGATTCTGTTAATTCAACCTTATACCTCTACTCCATTACATTTATCCGAGACCTTCAGTTACAAGTTAGTGAACATTAGATGACCCAATAAACTATGATGCCAACATGATATTTAACGAATCAGATCCTCAGACAGGAAGCAGGAAACAGGAAGTCGGCAGGTTTGAAACAGAGGCTGCCAGTCGTCTCAGTCTCGTCTCATTTGTTTGCGTCATAAATAAAATCGTGTTCCTGTGATATTGATTAGAGCTTTACTTCATAGTAACTGAATACTCATGCTGTTTACTGTATAGTCGTGTGTGATGACGGCGTGTAGACGACGTAAACAGTAAAATCTGTCAGTTGGTGTTTTGAGAAGGTGGTGACCTTTGACCCATCGGGACTGTCTCTGCCTTCCAGCACAGGGCCTGATTACGCCCGTTTCTGAGCGATCGAAGCCATCGTAAGTGACTGACGCCGGGTCGTCAGGGTCTTCACCGCTTCCTCTTTTCCTTTTTCATTTCACCAAAACGCCTCTGTTGCATTGTGGGTTTTCGGTGTGTTTCCTTCACTGTGGGTTTGATTTTCGCTGCGGTTTCACTGTTTGCTGTCCTCATTCGTTCACTGTGGGTTCAAACTTGTTCCTATCAGGAAATGTGTTGCATGTTTCAGCATCACGTTCAAACTTTTCCTCCTTTTTTTTTTGCATGACTCATCAGACTTCACTACATTTTCAACTACAATGAAGTTTAAAAAAACATTTTTTGCCCCCCTCTTTCGTTATCTTCCATTAAAAGCATGATTTGCATGATGTTTTTCTGTCAAATTTGATCAGATGAACAGAAAGTGAAAGTTTGTTCACTGCATTGTTTCTCCTCTTCTTTCCCTCCAGCATTGATCCACCCTGCGAGCCGGCCGTGGAGGCTCCGACCAACCCGCCCCTTTCTGATGATGACGATGATGATGATGAGGTTGAACTGGAGGAAGAGCAGCTGGATGAAGCTCACTATGACTCCCTGGAAAAGGCCTCGAATCCCCCAGATGATTACTGAGCTCCTCCTCAGTGAAAGCAGCTGTGTGTGTGTGGATCCCCTCAGCTGAATCACAGTGTTGTAAACATCATAAAATCTGATAAAAAATTAAAATGTAACCAGCAAAAAATCTGCACCACAACAAAACACATTACAGTATCTCTGTGTGAGCTGAGAGATCATGTAATGTTAATGAAAGCTGGAGCTGATTTGTGTTTCTGGCACAGAAAGCACACTGAAGGTCAGGAAGTTCTCACATATTTGAGTGAAGTGATTGACAGTGGAGTCGTTTCACCCGTTTCACCTGTCAAACATACGAACACGTCCTGTGAAATAAGAGTAGGAATAATAGATATTTGCCTGTGCGGCTCACCTGGACTCTCCGTCCACATCGTATCTGATGTAAAGGACTGAAGTTCGACTCCTCACGTAGACTCACAGGATCTTTAGACGCTGAAAAGTCGCCTGTTGACGTCTGCGCTTTTAAAACACAGCTGCCCCCCCCCCCGCCTCGTCAACACAGGGCTTCCATGTTGGTGAGCTGTACATCCTGTCAGGTGTTTCACCTGTTAGCCTCACCTGTTTGTGCTGTGTAGATTATTGTCACACACAGACAGAAAACACAAAGTCGTGTTATTCATCCGAACCGATGGATCATGTAAAGTAAAGTCAGATGTTTCTGCTGTAGACGGTACAGAGAAGTGGACGAAGCCACTGGTTTAAAGCCATTTTAAAGCCTCGACTTTTGCATATAGTCATTGTTTTGGCCAGAAGTGACCATATTTGGAAGAGAGGGGGTGGAGCTGAGAGGCTGACCAGTTGCTGAGCTTCAACCTGATTGGCTCTGACCGGGACTGAAGGACTCGCTGTGATATTACTCTGATTGGATCGAATACAAACAAACAAAAATCATGTGTCATTGAAGAAAATTTTAAATGAATGATTTCTGACCATAAACAGTTTATTAAGTTAATAACTTAAGAGAGACGTGGGTCGTCCCCCCCCACAAGCCTCGTCCACTTCTTATTTTACAGTCTGTGGTTTAAACAAGTTGAAGAGAAAAAAAATTATGAAACGCAGCAGAGAAAATCAACAAAAGAATCATCAGTGTCTGTGTGATAAATCTGCTGAGTGATCGCATCAAAACTGATAAGCACACTGCGTATAGTACTGATTGTATATTTACTGGAAATCTTTAATATCTGTAACTCTAGTCATAAGCAGCGCTGCAGGTGTGTCTGATCATTTACTGCTCCGTTCTCAGATTTCATTGATTTGATGTTTGATTAATATTGTGTACAAGCAGTTTGTAAGATCTTAAAGCAAAAAAATTTCAACAGAGTTACATTCAATTATACAATCAACAAGAGAAAAAAACTGATTGCAGTTTGTTCGTAAGAAAACTGGAGACGTTGATGTAAAGAGACTCAGGAGGACGGTGATCTGTTGTTTTCATCAGTCAGACTGAGCTGATATCGATCTTTTCTTAAAAAGTGCAGCTGGTGTCATCGCAGCCACGACGAAAGAAATTTAAATTAAGAGAAATTCGTTTTAAACACTGGTGATGTTTAATCATGGAAATAGTTTAGACTTTACTTGTTAAAGTTTTGAGATGTGCCTGTTAGATTTCTACCAAAATCCAGTTTATGTTAAAGATATTTTAAAGAGCAACTGCATGAAAGTTTAAAGATTAAGATCCGTTTACTCATCACAGCTGGTTTGGTCCAAAGTGTGAAAGATCACAGCGAGCTAACTGCACATTATCAATGCAGAACTGTACAATGTGAAGCGTTGTACTGAGCATGCACTGGCCACTAGATGGCGGTAAAAGTGGCACTTTCAGCGTTGGTGCAGTTGCTTGGTGACAGTCAGACATTAACAGCTTCAGTTCAGACTGATGAAACCTGTATCACTGTAACTCCGAGTGAAACATGAAGACGAGTGTGAAACAAATGTGATGAATGTCAGTCGAACCAGTTTCATCATGTGATTTGATGGCAAACTGTCTGATTTTCAATTTAACTTTGAGAATAAAGAATCAAGAAATGACCCACTTTGTGCTGTTTGACTCGAGCTGTTGTGAGACTGAAGATATCGACGTGTCTGTCATGAAAGAAACATGAGTCAAACGGGGATGTAAGATGTGTAAAACAGACTTTATTTATATTTGATAGAAGGTACAGAAAGTAATGATGTGACCAGGTCAGTGGGGGGGGCAACATGTAACCGACGGCATCCCGAACCAAAACATCACCACCACCACGCCACAGCTGCTGCCACGCCCCTCCTCTCTGTCTCCATCCTGGGGTGAAAACACCACCTGCTGCCCCCTGGATCACAACACGACATCTCTTTGGCAACAATAAACATAAGAGACATATTTTCTAACCTTCCTCCTTCACAGGTTACAGTACATTTAAACTCTTAAAAGTAACTTTGTCAAGATACAAAAATATTACGGACGGCTGTCTAGATGGATCTATGCTAAACTGTTACAGGATATTAAAGCCCGCGGAGGCAAACAAACACCTAGAAGACACTACATGTTGATCAGTGGGTGTTCTGAAAGGTGGCTTCCTGCTTCCTTTAGGCTTTAAATCAGCCGCCGCACCAAAAACTCATCAACCGCACCTCCGATTCGACTTCCTTACATTTACGCACACAGAAAGCAAAGCATTGTAACACTTTATGATCATGACGTTAGCCCTCTGTCGCCTTTAAACCAGCTGATCACACAAATAAGACCTGACACTGAACTCATCCGTCCCACCGAGAAAAGCAACATGGCTCCACAAGAGTGTCCTTAAACAGCTCATTTAAGCTTTTTAGTGCTAAAAAAACTCGTTTCTGTTTCAGTGTGGTGCTCAGATTTGTCTTTCTGTTTCATATGCAAATATTAACCCCAATTAATTTGAGTTACAACAAACTTTTTTTTCTTGCAAACAAGTTCAGATTCGAAAAACCAGAGTCATTGTACAAAACTGCTCCGAACAAGTTCATGTAGATAAAATACAGCAAGTGATAATAACAGTAGAGTCAGGCAGCCGCTCTCATTTCTCTTATAAACAAACGACGTTGTAGAAGCGGAGAAATCCTGCAGGTGAAATGTGCTGATTTACAGACGCGAGCACGTTTGCAGACAAAAATATAACCGAACAGCCTTTCAGAAGCTGTTTGAAGGTTTGTGTTTTCTCTTACTGGCCTGAATTTGGGCGATATGATGATACATACTGATGAGAGAACAAATGTTTTTTTTCTCGTTTGATAAATGCTGTCGTACTTGGATTGTTGCAAATCAATGAGCATTTCTGCTTTCTTGCAATTTGGTATTTAATGTGTCTTTGCATCAATGTGATGAAAAACTGATTTGTCAGGTTTTTAACTTCAAAGTGGACATTTTATCTTTTAACAGTTTTTTTTCACTGAAGTCCAGGAAAACAGAGCGTATCAAGATGTATGCTGTTATTGCAATATAGTATTACATATAATGTAATGAGATTTCATCAGTATCGCCCATGTCCTCGTCAGAGAGCTGCTGTCTCAGTGTGGCGGAACCTGAACGGCTCCTCTTCTTTATTTTGGACCTGTGACGTGAAAATGACCGTGTGTGCCCGTCTATTACCAAAAACAGGAAAACAAACAATTTTCTCCTTTTTTTCTCCAAACAATAAATTATAACAGATTCTAGATTTCTTCATAATTCAAAACATGCATCGCTATATTTGAAAAACCTGCTAAAACTTTTATGAGTTAAATCAGAAATTGTTTCCTTTACATCTCGTCAACATGTTGTGCCTGATGTTTGGGGGTGGGGGCTTGGTTTGATTGTGGTGCTCAGTTTGGTCAGAAATATTCATGTTAAACAGTACAGTGGCATTTCTGATACCCAAAAAATAAAATAAATAAAATAAATAAATAAATATGGTCACATAATCAGGCTGTTCAGGCTCGATCGACTGTTTCCACAAAAATATCTTCCTGAAACCAAAGACGTCTCATCGAATTTCCCTTTGCTCCTTTTCTTCACGTCAGCTTGTCCATCTCCTCTGAACGAACTCAAACATTAACGTCATGTTGCTTCTGAAACCTCAAGGATTCTGGCTGATATTCATTAAGACGTGTGAAGCAGTTTCCTCAGAAGCTCAGAGCCTGTGGAGCTGCAGGGTCCCGTTCAAGGTGCTGATCCAAAACGTTGACACTGTGACTTTTTCTCAGCGGCAGTTTGCAAAAGTCTTTTTCCCAGAAGTCCAGATGGCTCCACACTCTCACCAACGACACCCGTCTTAAACTAAGAAGTAAAAGTGATGGCAAATGTGATGCTTTCCGAACTTCTGTCCCTCCAGTTTGTCTCTCTTGATGTGAAAAATATGCAGAATTCAACGTACAAGTTTCCCCTGCTTTCATATAGTCTTTACATAATACATACAGTATATATTAATATTCTGTCATTTTGACTTATTATCCTACTCTCCTCAGTATGTTAAACAGCTTAGGCCAGTCCTACGTTGTAGTAAGATGGACCTTTCAAAAGTGTCCACAGGCGATAAGAGGCACTGTCTTGTGTTTCTAAAACCTGACTGTAAAAAATAAATCAGAAGTCATGCTAGCAGGCCGAGTCACTGTCACAGAGGCAGAAGGTGTCAGCAGCAGGTTACTCCTTCTCCCCGTCCTCGCTGCTTCCTGCAACAGACCGGACGAAGCACAGAAGAGTGGTGAACAACACAAGTGCTCTCACAGGGTTTTTTTCTCTTTTTAATATTCCCAAAACTTCTCCACACATGATATTGAACTCCTCTAAATGTTACGAGTTACAATGAGAGTTAAGGCATAAATTGAATCCGAAAGGAGCCGAGTTTAAGATACAACATCTGTTTTATCAGTAACTGAAACATGTTCACATATCCAGAGAAATTTCAGAAATAAAGAGTAGCTGATTAAAATTAAAAAATGCTTCAGAAAGTCAGAGTTAAGTGCAGCAAGTTAAGACTTTATGTTTGCATTCAAGAGATTCCTTCCTGCTGCTGCTGCGTCCCAGAAAAGCTGGTTTGTTTCTTACATCTATAAACCATTTTAAAATCTAAACAGCTGTGAAAAAAGATGATTTAATCTAACCCCCCCCCAAAAAAAACAAAACAAAAATAGAATTTTTTCTGTGTGAAAATCAACTCAGAGAAATCTAATAAAAAACAAACACGTCTGGTATGAAGACGGATGAGCTGCTGGTCAGAAACCCACCTCCCACAGAGTCCATGTCCGAGTCCGAGATGTGAGTGATGGAGAAACGGGACACGTTGGAGGGGGAGACGGTGAAACGGGAGAACTGCACGGCTGGTTTGGGGTCCGGAGCTTTGGGGGCGGAGCGAGGCGGGGGGGAGTCGGACGCCACTGAGGACGTGGGTAAAGGAAGCAGTGGAAAGTCGTCCTCCCACTCATATCCTGCACCTGAGGGCAAACAATAAAATATCCCAAAATTGATATCCGTTTACTGGATAAGTTTGAATTTTCCTTTCTGCTAAAACAAAAAAACATCTTCACTGACATCATATTTTAAAGAAAAGTTTCTTTTTCGTACTCACTCTCCTCTGAGACGTTTCCATCTGAGGAGTCGTCTGAGGCGTTGACTCTTTCCTGGGACTTGCTCCGTGAACTCTGACCCTCGGCTCCCAGAGAAAAGCCGTGTTCCACCAGCTCCCTCGTCGGGCTCTCCTGGTGACGGTGAAGTTCAGGAGAAGAAACGATAAAACACTTGTCAGGTAAACAGATCTGGGCAGGTGAGTACATCAAGTTTACAGGTAAATTCCCTGAAACCACCTGTCCTCCACATACCTGATCGAACAGATAGACAGTGACATCATCAAAAAACGACACGGTCTTCTTCTTGTGTTCGAGCTCCTCCTCCAGGCTCTCGGCTGTGAGCAGAGTCGGCATCTTGAGGAGGCTGCGAAGCTTGTGGGCTTCGCTGTTGTCACTCACCACAATCGGCACTAGGTGGCACTCTTCCTCGCTCTCCTCGCCTCCGCTGTGCTCCTGCACGCTGTAGGTCCGTAGCTCTTCGTCTGACTCATCGCTGTCATCAGTGTCAGCATCTTCTTCATCTGCCTCCTCCCCATCACCCGGAGGACCTCGGCTCTCTGCTGCAGGGAGCAGAGGGGGAGGAGTCGATGGAGGTGGAGGAGAAGAAGAAGAAAAACGTCTCGCTGTTTGCTGCAAGGCCACCTCATCTTTGGGTAAGGTGTGTGGGATCTCAGTGGAGATGCCTGATGGCTTGTTTTGAATCGGCTTCATCACGGTTTCTTCTGTTGTTTCTGCACCGTGAGCAGAGTTTTTCATGTCTTCTGCGTCTTCTGCGTCCTCCTCCTCCTCTTCCTCCTCCTCCTCCTCCTCCTCCTCTACTTTGATGCTGGAGATACAATCTCCATGCAGGGCACCAAGAGCTTCTTCCATGGCTCCCACCACCTCTGCTGCCCAGTCTCCCAGGGAGGAGTTTTCCTCTTGAGATGGCCATTCGTCCAGCCCACCTTCTGCTATTGAAGCAGTGTCAGAAGGCTCCAGAGGCAGCCCAAGTTCTTCATCCTGACCGCACTCCTCTATCAAGTAAGCATCCATCTCTGAGGAAGCAGAGGAATTCGTTCCTCCTGTCAATATTTGTTTCATTTCCAGTTTTATATCCTTGTTAGCTACGGTGTTATTCAGTTCTTCCTCTTCTTCATTTTTTCTTTTCTCCCCTTTCTTTTCTCCCACCTGCTCTTTCTCTTCAGTGTTTTGTTCTTCTCTCGCTCTCCCTGATGTT
The DNA here is from genome assembly GCA_029814765.1 of Acanthurus leucopareius. Classification (NCBI taxonomy): domain Eukaryota; kingdom Metazoa; phylum Chordata; class Actinopteri; order Acanthuriformes; family Acanthuridae; genus Acanthurus; species Acanthurus leucopareius. The sequence continues at coordinate 1,983,415 of JAQMCX010000033.1, forward strand.
TCTTCTCCTTCATCCCTCAGCTGCTTTTCGTTCTCATAGTCTGAAAAGTAGGCGGAGTCTCTGTATGGAGTCTTATCACTCAGCGGTAGAAGACTGTGGTCGTCTGTCTGTGAAGCTCCTGAGGTCAAATCTTCATCAAATGATGGTTCACCTTCTGTGGGCACCTGGACTCCCTGCTCCTCCATCTCCTGTTCCTCCTCCAGACCTGCATCAAGGGTGGACTTTCCCAGAGGTTGTTCTCTGGGCTCATGAGGCTCTTTGGGTACAAACTCAGGGCTCTCGTTGTTTTCTGTGTCATAGCCGCTGTCCATGGCTTTGGGTGAGCTGGACGGGTGAGAGGACGCCGGGCTGAAGCCTTCGCAGGAGCCGGCGGATGGCAGATCCATGGAGTCCATCGAATCAGGAGTTCCCACCTGCTTCTGCAGTGACTTGAAGGCAGGAGAAGCGTTCAGCTCGCTGGACTCATCGGCGAAGATTCCTGACGTGACATCAGTGATGTCGTCTGTGATGTCATCCTCCTCATCATCATCGCTACAGTCGAGGATGTCAGCGAGCCCGATGCCCGAGCCTCCTCGGTCGACGCCACTGTCACCACCATCATGGATCGACTCTGAGTGCGGATCTGTGAGGGTCACCATCACGTGCATGTTGTCAGCAGGAGGCGGGGAGGTCCTCGCCGTCGTCAGAGTCACCTCTTCTGTTTTCGGCTCGGTGGGTTTCTGCAGGATTGGATTTTCTTTGATCACATCCTCCTTCTTCTCTTTGAACGGCGTCTCATTAGATGTGAGGTCGACATATTGCTCTCTACTATCCTCAGTCTTTATCAAGGCAGGTTTGGCCACGATGGGACCTCCTGGAGCCGGTGACAGGTTGATCATCTCCTCGTTGCTTGGGATGTCGATGACCTTCTCGGTGATGTAGTTGCTGTGGCTGTAGCCGTGGCTGTAGCTGTTGTTTCTCACCAGCAGGCCTGTGAGAGGGTCAACAAAGTGCGAGTGGCAGCACTCTGCGGACGCTGGCACCTGAGTCTCGCCCTCGTGGCACAGGTAGATGTAGGCGTTGCAGCTGTCTGACGGCACCATCGTGTGATGTTTGCTCAGACTGAGACAGGCACTGTTATCTTTGGCCTGGCGTGGCTCCAGGTAGTCGATGGGTTTGGGGAGAGAGTGGAAGGCCAGGCTGTGCTGCTCCGGCCACGAGTCCTCTATGTCCGTACTCGGCATTGTGTAGTGGAAATCCACGTACGCGTCCTGTCTGCAGCTGTGGCTCGCACGCCTGTGGTGACCCACGCTGCTATGGCTGTGTTTTGAAGGCCAGGTGTTGCAGGTGTGTCTCTCGACAAATATGTCCTCCTCTTCCTCCTCTGAATCACTGTCTCTGTGCCCGATGAAGAGCGCCCCCTCTGTCTCCATGTTGATGCTGACGGAGTGGCTGGTGTGCCTGGTGTGGCTGGGCATGGTCTTCCTCAGGGAGCCCATCATGTCGTAGTATCCCCCCGTCACGTTCTTGCCGATGATGGAGGTCTGACTCGTGTCCAGGTAGGTGTCTCTGTAGGCCTTTTGAGGTGGACTGGTCACAGAGGGGGATATACCCAGCGGGTTCTCCAGCTCACCCAGAGCCTGTCGCAGGCTCCTCGACCCCCAGCTTTCCTGGTGATGCTCACCGGAGAGCTCACGGCCAATCAAATAGCGATCTCTTCCTGAAGGGGGCGAATGCTCGTAGTAGAAACCCCCATCTCTGTCTTTGTAGGACACGTAGTGACTGGACTCCCACGGCCGCAGGGGGCTGCTGTCCGACACTTGTCCTAACAGGGGCTCCATTGTCAGGGAGATGGCAGGACTTGAGTCATTGGAGTCGTACACGTCTGCTTTGTGGATGTCAGCTGACCAATAGGGAGCCATGCTCTTGGCCTGTGACGGACAGGCCATGCACTCTCCGGAGTCTGCACTGCCGGTCAGGAAACTCCCACTGCTGCCCTGGTAGTCGGGGCTGTAGGAGCACATGGTGAACTCTGCATCCATGTTGCAGTCTACTGGCTCTTCAATGCGGATGTAGTATTCACTGCTCACTGAGGGGCTGTGGGCGCTGAGCACAGGAAGGATGCCGGGTGCATGCACATGTTTTGGTTGGTAGTAAGATGGAGAAATTCCATGGCTGAGACTCTCCATGGGGCAGCCTCCCACGATGCCCCCTGGTGGGTAAAATGCCTCCTGACAGTGATGACTGACCGGGCCCATGGTGCTGGAGGAGTCCGGGGTCCTGTACGACGGGTCTGCCCTCGCTTGCTCCCACTTGTACTCAAAGTTCAGACCGTGGCTGGTCTCGGTGACCGTCAGTATGTCGTCCCCAGACTCTGAGTGATAACCGTCACCAGCCGAAAACTGCTCCAGGAGAGGGAAGGAGGAGGAGGTCGATGAAGGGTGGTCTCGTGACATTGCCGAGGCAACGTGGTGGCTGTTGAATCCGGTGTTGGGACGCAGAGAGTTCCACCGCCTCTCGAAGTCCTCCTCCACCTCGCTCGCCCCCTTTGCACACAGGTAGCTGAGCAGCAGGTGGACTTCTTCAGCGTTTGGTCTCTGATCAGGCTGGAGCCAGCAGAACTGCATCACCTCGTACCTGAGGAGACCAAGCAAGAGACAAACAAGATATGATCCTTCTCTCACCATCTGTCTTTCGCTAACTGACTAAGTTGGATAAATAGGCATTAAAAACAGTAGACCAAGTTAGCAGGACTAGAATGATAGTTTCTCTCTGCAGAAACACTGAGGATCCACTTATCCTGCAGACATTAATCATGTGCTCTGAATGTTGTGTTTTGTTGTATTTATTTCCCTGAAGGACAGTTAAATCTTTCTTTTCCAGCTGTTTACAGATGTGTATCCGGTGTCTCACCAGCGCTCAGCCAGGGGCACTTTGAGCAGCGGTTTGGGGAGTCGCAGCTGCTGCTCCCTCACAGCGTAGGTCAGCACCTGTCTGTCAGAATAATGTCTGTAGGGCTGGTTGCCGAGTTCAAACAGCTCCCATATAGTAACACCAAGAGACCTGGGAAACAGGATGACACGGACACGGTGATCAGGAAACTCATGACGAGTGTCGTCTCTCTGTGTGCACATGTTTGATCCCTGAGACTCTGTGTTTGTCTGGCTTCATGGTTTTACTCAGAAACAGGGCTTTATAAACCTTCAGAGGAGTTTTCAACCATCTTAAACTTTTCTCTGCCTCCTTGGTTTCAGTCTTGCTCTAGATTTTTATGACTGTCACAGTCTCAAGTTTTAACAGAGTTATAGTTTATATTTCTGACCAGTTCTCTCCACCTGCCCTCTGCACTTGTAATTTTAGTATCAGCAGCTAACTGGGACTCTGACAAAAATGAGTCCAACACAGTTTCCCCGAAAGGCTTCAAAAAAAGGCTCGACTGCCAAATACTTACAGTGTCTTTCCAACTTCAGCCTCTCATAACCTTCAGCACACTGATAGTTTATTTAATATTATCAATTAAAAAGATCTGTTTCTCATAAAAAAGAGGAAATGAGTCAAACTTGAATCTTTTTGTAATCACAATTCTATATAAATAACAGCAAATAAATTTTTCTACTTCCAGAGTAAATTAAGTATATAGATATGTCTTAGATTAAAAAAAGATTTTCTGTGTGCATGTGTGTGTGTGTGTGTGTGTGTGTGTGTGTGTGTGTGTGTGTGATCTCACCACATGTTGCTCTGCTGGGTCTGGTCACCCACCAGCAGGTTTCCGTGCACCTCATCCACCAGCTCTGGAGCGATCCAACGCAGCGGTACGTACATCTGATCTGTGGTCACGTAGTAATCATCCTGTTGGGGGGGGTTGTGTGTGTGTGTGTGTGTGTGTGTGTGTGGGGGGGGGGGGTAAACTCTTATCAGACAATCAGCTGTTTATCCACTTTGTTTATACTCAACATTCTTAAAAAAGCAGTCCTGCTCATATTTACACGTTTCACTGAGTGAGTGTTTCCTCTCGTAAACAGACCTTGTACTTGGCGTGGGACAGACCATAATCTCCGATCTTCACCGAGACGTTAGCAGACAACAAGCAGTTCCTCAAGGCCAGGTCACTGGTGTCAGGAGGGTTGTGGGGAGGTGAAGGGAGAGAAGATAATTCAGAACCAGTCTTCATAATTTATAGATCAGGAACAGGAGGCTCATGAGGAACATAAAGCTCTACATGCAAAACACTGAACTTCAAGATGAAATGAATCTCTACAGCTGGTCATCTACAGCTCTGCAATCTCTGAAGACAAATATCATGAACTCCTGTCTCTGGAAAAGCTGCTGCTGACTGACTGTATGTTTGAGTCTTTCTGGAGACGAAGAATCACCGCCTGCAACAAAATCACTGATGCTGGAGTCTGTGAGGAGCACTCAGGCAGCACCAGGATATTGTTCCAGGAAGCAACCGGGACGCAGGAGGCAGGTTTTACTGATCAAAGCAGGACGCTGCATGAGTCTGATGCTGAATGTTTCAACATGTTAATGATGTTTAATAATACACCTTACCTGTGTATGAAGTTGTGTTTGTGCAGGTGCAAGAGTCCTGAGGCGATGTCACAGGCCATCCGCTGCAGGATCAGAGGCTCTGGGGTCACGGTCTCTGCGGTCCTGCAGCTCCGGAGGTAACCCTTCACATCACCCTGCACACAGTGGAGAGGAATACACGAGCTGCATTACAACATCTGACCACAAGAGGGCAGCCTTGTTATTATACTGTACTTAATGGGCCCAAGAGTCAACCACCATGTTGATCTGGTTGGTTTTAGAATTCGGGATGCTGTATGTCTACTCTTCATCCTGCACTAAAGTCTGATCCATCACACATAATTATAATCAGTAACAGACATTCCTCCTCGAGTATTTCTTTACATTCATACATGTTATCTTTAAAGAAAATCTGAATTAAAATTTCACTCTGAGCAACATTTCATCAGCTCTCACTGTTTAACTTCACTCCCACAGCAGAGTGAATTTAAACTGTGAGATGTGCAGAAGCCAGAAGCCGATTCTTCAGCCTCTGATTACTTCGGCATCACCGCAAATGTCAGCGTTAAATCTACTGAACTAATCAATCCTGCTGAGCTGAAGGTGGATTTAAATCCACAGTTTGAGAGGTACAAGTGTCCAGTGGCTTACTGTTAATTTTGAGCTTGACTGCCAGATATTTACAGTGACTGCCAGGAATGTTTTATTGATAAATGTAATTAACAGAAAAATCCCATAAACTACAAATTAGAAGAAGTTTTTAATCTATTTGATGCAGTGCAGACTGAGAGGACCAGACAGGGGCTTTGATAAACAGCACATACCTTATCCTTTAAAATACTTTTATATACTTTATGCACCAAATGTGAAACAACCAAATATAAAACTCTTAGCAACAAGGGCACTTTGGCATCACAGTTATTATATCAGAACACTTAAATCCACAGAAGCGATGACGGATTTCCAGCATGGAAACACAGCAGGACTGTGGAAACCTTCATCATCCACTTAGCACTTTGTGTGCTAACTTGAGACGTTGCTTCATCTCTTTCACACGGACTGAGGCGGGGGGGGGGGGGGGGGGGGGGGGGGGGGGGGGGGGGGGGGGGGGGGGGGGGGGGGGGGGGGGGGGGGGGG
>JAQMCX010000033.1:1997758-2009642 GCA_029814765.1 Acanthurus leucopareius
CCCCCCCCCCCCCCCCCCCCCCCCCCCCCCCCCCCCCCCCCCCCCCCCCCCCCCCCCCCCCCCCCCCCCCCTTCACATACTATACATGTGACATCACTCGCTCTCTTCCCCTCTGCTCCTCTCTCTCCCAAAAGTCAAAGAACATCTGCAGGGCAGTCCCCTTCCCCACTGAACCCAGAACACACACACACACACACACACGCACACACGCATGCACACACACACACACACACACACATGCACACACCCACACACACACACACACACACAGAGCTGTCTTTAACATGTGAGGATCGTCCATTAAACTACTTTTCATTTCTGACCTCTGATCTGGTTGTTTAACGTCATCAATAAAGGACTTCACTCATCTGATCACATCTGATCACATCTGATCACATCTGATCACATCTGATCACAAATCTTAATCATTAAACTTTGACCTCAAACTGTAGTTTCTTTATCTGTTTTTCCAGGTTCTGAATCTCTTCCTTCAGAGATCATTTCTCTGCTCCTCAGGCCTCCTTTTATTTATAAAACTCTTAAACATTCAGAGTTTAAATAAACTCGAGTTTAAAGGAAGAGCTTGTGTTTAGTTTATGAGTTATTTTAAAGTTTTTACCATGAACACGTTTCTGATGGGAACCGGGTTTGAAGTTTGTTCACCAGCTTAAAAATAAATGAAAAGGCATTTTCTGCTCATTCTGGTTGAAGGTCTGAAGCGTAAAAACACATTTCAGTTTGACTTTTTTTGTCAAAACTAATCTAATCAATCAAATAATTTTGTATTTTTTCTTTAAAGGAATAGTTTGACACTCGGGGAAGATATTTGTTTGCTTTCTTACAGAGAGTTCAGTAAGACTTAAAGATAAGAAGATCATCAGCAGCAAGTTAGCTTAGCTTAGCTTAGCTTAGCTTAGCTTAGCTTAGCATAGAGACTGTAAACGGCTAACACTGACTGTTTGCATCCTGTTGTCTGAGTGATTTTTTAAGGGATGAACCAGAGAACATAAATTCAGAATCTGCACCTACTTTGACACAATATTAGCAAAGAGAGATTAAAAAAATCTCCAGCACTGCAGATCTGAGTGTTAAACTGAAGATCTGAGTGTTAAACTGAAGATCTGAGTGTTACACTGGGTGCAAACCCCAGACTTTCCCTCACAGCAGAGGATTGTTGGAGGAAGTTGCTCATCTTTCCCTCTTTGTCAAACACACAGAGCTTTTCTGTCTCGTCTCCTCTTTGAGTTCTTTTTTTTCCTGAAATTCCCTCTTCCTGCTTTGGGAGAGGCTGTGTCTAATTCCAGATGGGGCCCTGAGGCCGGATGCACTGCGGGCTCATGGGTATGCCCTTCCTCACGCCCTCGCGCCCCCTCTTCTCCCCCTCCTCCCACCCTGGCCCCCCCTCTCCTCAGAGACACACCCCGACAGGTCGAGCTGGGTGGTCCAACCAGCCGGAGACACAAACCAGGTTCGAGGCACCGCAGACACACTGTACGTTTGATAGATGCCTTCACAGGCAGCCGAGCAGCAGATCGAGACACAAACTTCCACAGCGATGGAGGAGGAACAGGAAGTTATGTAATGTTGCTCCAAACACGTCTGTAATCACTGAAGCTGTTTGAAAGCAGGCTGAGGGAGCTCGAGTTTCTCTGTGAGAAAGTCTTCTAACAGCATTAATCATGTGGGATATGAATATTTCTGCAACTTCCTCTGAACATTCTTGAATTATTTTAATTGCTCATTTAAAGTTGCAGCTTATATTTATAACTTAAAGACTGTTTCATGTTGTTTAGACGGTTTCAAGTGTTTTGCAGGAACATGAATCACATCAGAGAAAGAAGAGAGACAAGATGTATGATGCATTAATGCAGATTGTTTTCCCATCATATAATGCATATATGCATAATTTATTTCACATCTAAGTTTCCAGATACCAATTAAATGTTTTGTTGTGAGAATCTGCAAATCTTCAAGTAAAAAACAGCTTCAAAACAGAATATTTGGCATTTTCAGCCTCACGAGACGCACAGCTTCATGAAACTTCAGTCCAGACTGAGATGAAGAACTGCTGAGCAGATTTTCATGATATTTGGGACAAATATTCCTGCTCCCCAGATGGTGAACTGTGTGAACTCTAGTGATCCTTAAAATACTGAGTATTTCATTTCACACACACACACACACACACACACACACACACACATATCTTTCTTGCTCCGTGTCCTATTTTCTGCGGTGCTGTGTCCCATTTCAGCTCTCCGCTCAGAAACGGGGCTGAAATCAGCGACACGATGTGGTGAAGAGCTGCAGGCCTCTCATCAGCCTCTCAGCCCGTCAGCCCGTCAGCACACACTCTCCCACCTTTGTCTGCTCTTCTATCAACATTTTCTAAGTACAAATGGCTGCAGACGTTTTGTACCGAGTATAATGGACGTCTAAACAGAGTCTGCGAAGAGGGTTTTGTGTGTAGTCCATTTGCAGTAATGTTCAGAGGCAAAGGAAGTCCGAATGCTTTCTGAGTGTAAGACACCATTAAAACCTGTGTGTGATTTAATGAGTGTGAGTGTTTGAGGGTGCAGAGGCCTTTCAGCTCGTCTCCTCGCCTCCTGTGCTTTCTGTTTGATGAAGTTCATGAGAAACGTTGTTCTGCTCGTCGGCTCAGAGGAAAGACCCACCTTGAAGCCGATCTTGCCCTTTTTGCAGCAGAGGCAGGCCAGCATGAGGAAGACGAAGGTGAAGAGGCCCGAGAAGGAGATGGCCACCACAGCCAGGGACGACGACCAGGAGAGGTCACTCAGCGCAGCGCCATCTGCAGGAAACATCAAGTGTTACAGACGGAATATTAACTAAAGCATAAGACTGTGATGTGAGACTTCTTTGTGCAAACAGGAATTTCCTTAAACATGAAATCATGTGCGTATCAGAGCAGGTTTGACAGGACAGAAGCTGGTTAACGATGAAAAATGTGGAATGTGATTCACATTCATACAGACTGAATAAAAGCAGGTTTTCCACCACATCACTTCTCATACATCACACAGAAGCTCATGCTGCTGCTCCCTCAGGGATTTTATTCCCATTCAGGGACACGCACATGTTGGAGTTACAGCTTGCCAACATGTTGTTGCACAAAATGAAACGCTTTGAAACATTACGGTCATGCAGGATTCATCCAGCACACAACGACAGCAGCATCACAGCAGAAGACCGGGTTAACAGTGCTCGTGTTGCTTCATCACCTTCACCTGGTCGCTTTTACTGAACGTTTCTATGAAAAAATGATAAAAAAACAAAGTGTTGCAGAAGTTTTTGGGCTCTGACGTCCACAGCGTGGTGAAACCCACGGAGCTTACATGCTGCTCATGTCTTCCACCTGCTCAAACATCTCAGTTGGCACTTACATAATCCTCATGTGGGTTCAAAGGTTCAGTGGTTTCACTCAGAAACATCCCAAACGTCAACTCCAGTAGACATCAGACTCTCCCAGTAAACACAGAAATGATCCTTTGGACAAATAAAAACCAAGTAAACAATCAAACCTTTATTTTTAGGTGACTGAAATCCTTTTCAGTGTTGCCCTCGTCCACAGAGCTTCTCTGCAGAGCTTCTCTTCCTACACTGCTGCTCCTGCTTCCTCTCCAAACTGGGGGTGTGTTTTTACTGCAGGCACCGACTACAGATACGAGCCTCATGCAACCCCACTTCACAAAACCTGAACTGAAACTATCAGAATAACAACTGCAGCAATAAATGTGTTTTTTTCTTTAAGCATGTTTGATTTTACTTTTCAAAGAGACAGAAGAGAGACAAGAAACATGACATGCAGCCCTGCAGGTTCCTCTGCTGAGCTGATGGTTTGAACTCTGGGGTTTTGTTGGGTCATTTAGTCATGGAAACACACAAATGTATTATTTTAACCACATAACTGTGTAGAGAAATACAGTTCAACATGCTGGAAACACTGACAGATGCTTTCGATCATAGAAACCTCTGGTTTGTTGTAGATGTATAATTTTTTCAGTGTTTATCTGCAACATAAAAACTCGGTGATATAATTAAAAGTGAGATGCAATCATAATAATAATATTATATTAATGTAGTTTGCTTGCAGTGTTTACACATTCTGTCTCAGCCTCGGAGCTCATCACTGCAGATTTATTTGTTTTTGTCCTCCGGCTCCACTTCTCTCTCCTTCTTCTGCTCTCAGCCTCATTTTGAATCTGTGAAGCTGATTTTCAGACTCTGATGTTCGGCGTCGTCCTCTGTGTGCCGCGTGCACGCCATCCAGTCCCGTAAATCAGATCTTGTTCACAATTTCGGGGGCATTTTCACGCAGCAGGTGATTTATTTTTTCTCATCCTGCGACGGCTCCGGAAATGCAACGGTTACCACGGAAACAGATTGGACGGACAGCCATGCAGGATTGCCTTCAGCTGTGAGTCTCACACACTGATTCCTGCTAACAACAGTCACACCCAGCTCTGCACACACACTCACACACACACTCAAACACACATATATGTTGGTAATAAAGGGAGCAGTGAGAGTCGGCTCTGCTGCCAGTTTGTGCTGATCCTCTGAATGCTCGTGTGACTCTGAGTGAATATCAGGCTCTTAGTATAATTGGACAGAGTGTGAACGCTGTTGTTCGGGCGGCTGGTTGGCAGAACGCAGGAAGAGACGAGAATATTAAAAAAAAACATGCAAATATAACAGTTAAATACAGGATTAGCTGGCCAGCTCTGGAGGTTTTGGAACATCGAGTCCTGCTCTGAATTTTACTGAAATTTTCTCTCAAACGAGGCTAAAAAAAGCTGCGGTCCAGAAACAGAAACAGTGTCCATGAAAAGTGCAATATGATGCCACATGGAGCTGCGAGCGAGGAAGACGAAGAGGAAGAGGAGGGACACGCCTGCTGGCTGAATCAGTCCAGAGTCATTCTGTGCTTTGAAATGCTTTACAATGAGATTCAAATTTAATTACTTCATTTGTCAGGGGGGTCATAATATTATTCTGACTCTGTTGTGGTTTATTTAAAACTCCTTCCATTATGAATCCCATCTCACCCCCACAGCAGCATGAGAGGGGAAGTATGAGTGGAGATGCACTTTGGGACTGATGCTTGAGAAACAGACTCAGGTCCAGATCAAATGAAAACAGCACGTCAGCTCAGCTCGTACATGAACATATAACTAATATGTAAAAAATGTAAAAGAGCCAAAGACATTTTCACAGATATTTTCCCACTATTCTTTCCAGTTTGTCCAAAATGTGCAAAACTAAAGTGTTCAGCTGTCCTCTGAAATTATTCAGCTTTTTTTTAAAAATTGAAAGTGACCCATTTTTAACACATCCTCAATCAAACTGGATCATTTTCATAGTCAAGCTTCTATTCTCTTTCCTTCAGTTTGCACAATTTATTTGCCCAAATGAAAAAAGTTCAACAAAACCTACTGACTCAGTTTATCTGCAGAGGTGAGACGCCTCTGTTTCACCCAAAACACTGCAGGTGTGTGAATGCCGGCTTGTTAGGAGGCAGAGGGAGTAGAAGGGGAGAAATCTGAGCAAAGACAGATTTAATATTTCATTTGATTCCTGAGCGTTTTCCTGCGGCGTCCTCAGGCAGGTACATGCAGACAGGTGCAGGAAAAAGCTTAGTACAGCATTTGGTAAGCTGGAGAGAGAAGTGGAGGAAGGGAAGGAGAGAGATTGTTTAAATAAATTGGTGCAGTCATGTGACGCTGCTGTATGGATCTGATTTGGCCAATCAGCAGTCATACAGCATGTTATTGTCCAGCAGGTTATAATGCGTCCTCTGTGTTACCAGCTACGACAGGCTGGACCCGCTGAGAAAAACACTGAACTTCCTTGTTTTTGTGTTTTCTCCTCTGGCTGTGTAGAATCGATGCCATTGACGGCTCGTCCTAATGAAATAAAGAGGATTCTTCCTCTTTACAGGCGTAATGAGCCGAGATCCAGAGAGACAAACGTCTCCTGCAAAAGGTTGTTCAGTTCAAAGGGAAACGTCCCTCCTGAGAGCTTCATTAAGAGCGTCCAAAGAGACAAAACAAAAGAGCTCATTTACAGTGAAAGACACAGGAAGCTCCACTGAATTTCTGAGCTTCTGCATTTTTGCTTCTCCTTTTACTCCTCGACGCTCGCAGCCTGAGTGCGTACAGCTCTCAGCTCAGAGGTGGTAGCCATTTTTAGCCTCCCGAGGCAGAGAGCTGAAGCACATCCTGATGACTAAATGATGAAAAGGGAGCGAGCATGAGAAGACGAGAGGAAAAAAGAAAGGATCCAGGAAAGAAGAGGAGGCTGAAGAGCTGTGTACTCTGCAGCGTCTCCCCCAGGAGGATCTCCTCAGCACTCAACATAGAAACTCAGCACGTTGAGGAGCAGCAGCCCGGAGTCTAACCGAGGGCAGACAGAGGCAGAAACCGCAGAGTATTTAGCAAAGACTGAGTCAATCTGACAGCGTTTTATTCTGCCTTTGCAGAGATAAAACTGGATAAAAACTCTCCCAGTTCTCTGCAGTGAACAGAGTCTGTGAGCTTCGTCCTGATTTACAGACTTTACTGTCCAACAGCCGGAGCTCTCTGAGCTTTCAGCACCAAACGTCCTGCTAGCTAAACAAGACTTTGGTGCAAGAAAACACACCTGAACTCACCGGTAGATTTACAGCAGAGTTTTATATTTTTGTAAAATTAGTTACTTTATCATTATTAGTTACTTCAATGTATCTGTCAGGGAAACAGTTCCAGCTCTTAAATTCACATAAAACCACAACTTGTTCCTGCATTTCTTTTGCTGCCCAGATTAAAAATACAAGAAGTCAAACTTCGTGGCACCAGAGGCAAGTATTTTTAATTTTGTCGCCAGATAAGCTGCGTCACCCCGCTGATATCAAACTCCTCATCAAACTGGGAGAAAGAGAGCAGCATATTTGCCAAAAATGTTGAACAGTAATAACACGCTCAAATGTGTCAGAGGTCTTCATGATTCAGGACTTTGGATCTGATTCAGAGACTCACAGGAACCCTGAACTGAAAGAGAACAAAGCTGGCAGCAGCTTCTGACGCTCCACCAATTAATGAGCAGCAGAAATCCATATCTGTATATAATTAAATCCCTCCGCCATTACTAGGAAGCATTAATATAATTATTAGTAGTAGTAGTTGCAGTAGCAGTATTTGATAGGACTCCACCTGGGTAACAGACTCATTCAGACCTTCGACCTGCAGCCTGAGCAGAGCTGAGCTCAGCCGGTTGTGTCGCCGACAGGCTGCGAGTCTGTTTTCTCTCCTGTTCTTGGTGGAGAAAACAATCAGCAGCTCAGCTGTCTGAGCCGAGCTCCAGCAGAACAGTGCAGGTATGAGTCACTGTGACTCGGCCTGTCAGGGAGACGAAAGTGCTGTTGCCATGTGGGACATTTAAATCAGAGCTGACAGACGGAGAAGAGTCCAAACTCTTAAACCTGTCAGCACGACGTCCCGGCTCGCAGCCTCAAAGTGACATTCTGTTGTTCTTCAACTCTGCAGCTGCAAAGTGCAGAAAACAATTGTTCTACCAACAAGTAAATGTTTATTTCTGCATTGTGTGTGTGAGTGTTGCACAGGTGGGGATTCCAGACTGAAATGAGCCAGCAGGGATCAGAGTGCCACTATTGTTTAGTCTACTTAATGCAGATAAACTGAACATTATAGAGTGAGCGAAGCAGAGTTTTATGGTGCAGCTGCGATGTAAAGAGGCCACAGATCGCAGTCAGACTCACAAACCCTCCTCCTGCGCCTGCTGCTCATATTCAGCTCGGAGGAATCAGCAGGAAGTGTAAGCAGAGGACTGCCAACACTCCTCAGCCATCAACAGCCCTGATTACTGTCCGTCCTACAGCTACATTATCTGAAGCTCAGCAGAGAGAAAAGTGAGAGCAGCTGACCGGCTGGAAACTGGCCAGAGCAAAAACTCTGCACGATGATCCAGTTTAGCATGAACGAAGCAGAAAAAGGAGGTTGAAGTTAAAGAAACAGACTCCAAAATTCTGTCCAGGACGTCCGTTTTTACAAGCACATGAAGTTTACTGAGCAGCTGTTTCAGGTTTCACATCAGCAAACATGTTCATCTTTAAAACACGGAGTTTCTCAAACCTTCACATGCAAACATGATTACAGTCTGTAACTCTGAAGGACGAGAGAGACCAGGCCTCCTCTCACACACACACACACACACACACACACACACAGACATTAACACACAGTTAGGAAACACACACGGTACAAAGAGCATTTATGTCAGATGCAAATGTGACCTACAGCATCTTGTGAAGGTGGACACACACACACACACACACACATAGAGGACTGAGCTCATGTTAAGCTGTAACTGAATGTCTCATTTTATGAGCTCCATTGAAATGAATTCCTGAATGTTATTAATATTATAAATATTAAAGACACAGATTATTTCAAACTGTAGAGAGTTGTGTTTCTCCTGATAAAAACTGCACGTATTTGGAAACAAGACGAGGCAACAGGAAGCTGCAAATCTACATGAATCCTGTTAAATCCCGGTGAAAATGCTGCCAAACATGTTCACTGTTCTCCTGTGGATTCGGGACCCCCCCCCGCCCCCGCCCCCCCATGCTGTCATGGGACCGGGAGGAAGAGCCTCAGCCGTCAGACTAATGCTGGCAGTCAGGTGTCAGAGCGGAAACACTCAGGTGAGTGATGTGTGTGTGTGTGAGAGAAACCTCAGACAGAAACTGACAGTCAACAAAACAACCTCCTCCTGTTTCTGATCTGCAGCTGATGCGAGCGCATGAAAAATGTTCCCTTCCTGTTTTTCAACCTGTTTGTGGAGAAGTTACAGGTGTGTTGGTCATGATTAAAATCCCACGACCTGGAACTTAATAAGAAGAGAAATAAACGATCAAAACCTGCCACGTGTGCAGATTCTGACACCTTATTTATCAGTTTAAACTTAGCTGAAGACGACAACTGACCCCCTTTTGAATAAAAATACATTTATGCATGAAAATTTACATAAAATAATTCAAGTTCATACTCTATGCATGAGGTTTAGATAAAGTTTGATTATTTTTAATCAAAATGAAACCCCAGCACTGCCCTCAGACTCAGCTGCAGAGGGTTTTGAACCAGGTTCAGGATTTAAGGAACAAATACAATCAATAGCTGCTCCTCAGTGTGAGATGTGCGTGAGACTTTGCTGCCAAACCGGCGACAGAGACAAAGTGTCTTTTCTCTCAGCGACTGAGACGTCGCATCAAAAACGCTGCGCCAGTAAAATAACTGATGCTGCTGTCCGTCCTCTGCAGAGTTACTGCTGACACCACGCTTCCACCAGGCAGGGACACGGTGACAACAGGAAGACTCATCGGCTGAAAAACAACAGCAGAGAGGTGGAACATGATGATGGGGGGGGGGACAGATGGGCGGAGGGGGGGCTGGAGGTGGTTAAACAGGCCCATATGGGCCAAACACATGTGAGCTGCATGAAGCCGATGATCCGGTCAAAACAATCTGAGCGACGGGCCGAAGAGAAAACCAGCCTGCTGGACATCTGCTGGGACGCTCCCTCTGCTCAGAGAGACAGACAGACAGACAGACAGACAGACAGACAGGCAGGCAGGCAGGCAGGCAGGCAGACAGGCAGACAGGCAGACAGGCAGACAGGCAGGCAGACAGGCAGAGGGGCAGGCAGACAGGCAGACAGGCAGAGAGACAGACAGACAGGCAGGCAGGCAGGCAGGCAGGCAGACAGGCAGGCAGGAGGGCAGGCAGACAGGCAGAGAGACAGACAGACAGACAGACAGACAGGTATGCAGGCAGACGGACAGACAGACAGACAAGCAGACAGACAGACACCTGCGACGCCTGTTATCAATGCAGATCTGAATGTAAACAGCCAAATGTTGGCGAACAGCTGCCGACGTTTCTGACTCGAGAACAAGCTGCAAAAAAACTCAACTGGTTTCCATGGTTACTGCTTCCCCCAAATCCCCGTCTGACTGATTCAAATGCCTCCTAATGCTCGCCGACGCCGTGCCAACACAAAGACAACAACTTGCCCCCCGACACCAAGAAGGAAACGAACCTTCCATCCTCTGAAACCAGCAGCCGAGCACTTCGGCAGAGAAACAGCACAGAAATAAAAATTAAAGTTAGAAATGAAGAGTTTTGTGTTCAGCTATGAGCAGTCTGCCATTTATTTATTCATTCACTGAGGGAAAACATCTCCACACACTCCCTCACCAACACACACACACACACACACCCGAGTGCATCTCCCTCGTGTGTCTTTATGATTTTCTTCAGTGTTGCTTCTTGTCGGTTTGAACATGAAGGTTACATAACAGAATGAAGAACACAGGCTACAACATAAAACAGAACCAAGTGTTTAAAATTAAGAATATTTCAGACTCGAGATGAAACAGAAACAGGAGCAGAACCGAAAGCAGAAGGTGCATTAACCCGTCTGCTGCTTCAGCACCGCAGACAGCTCCACAGATTCATCAATAACACGGCGACGCTTCTGATGCTTCAGAGCCGCCGTCAAGGCCGCAGACTCAAACTGTCACCGACCAGTCAGATAAAAGATCAATGAGTCTCTTCCTGCTACCCGGAGGATGGAGGCTGTGGGGGGGGGGAGGGGGGGGGGTGGTTTGTTTATATCATTCTATAATATATTTGCAGCCCTTCAGTAACATGGAAACAAGACAAACTAACCGTTATGTGGCTGCTTTGAATAAAATGTTAAACTTTATTTACATTAATCTTTTTTAATCATGACACTGTTTTGTTGACTACAACTCAATGAGAAATTACTCCTCATCATTAACTCCTGCCTGTAGTGAGAACTTTGAGTCTGAAGAGTCTTTAACAACTAAACAGACTCATTTTACTCATAAAATCACAAAAGTTATACCAACAAAAGAAACACAGTCAACCAAACGGCACCTCCATGTTTAGTTTTACATCAGATTTCTTCTGGAAATTCAGTAGATTTCAAATTTTTTCATCTAGTCAGTGGTTTTTGGGATCAGATCTCATCCAAACATCTGATCCTTGAAGTTTTTTCATTGATCTCCTCAGATTTGTGACCATAAATGCTGAATTGTGCAACAGATTTCAATACGTCACCTGACTGAACTCTGTCAACGTCACAACTTCCTGTGTTGGCGTTTAAAACCCTGAATCTCCTTCCTGAAGCCTGTCGCTGTCATTCATCCTGAATGTGAGATCAGCCAATAGAGTTCCAGCACATTATGACATCATACTGTTCGGACCCGTCACACAAAGGATTGGAGGATTAGCCATTAATATCAAACGGGACTCAGGTTTATTAACAGGCCGCCCACGTTCTGTCAGCTGATCACACCATGGATGCATGAAGGAGACCTGGATACAGTGTCGGGGGCGGAGCTCCGTTCATTCCTGTGAAAGTTGCTCGGTGGCGTTTGAAGCTTCCGGGTCAAACTATAATCACACTGTGCCTGTTCTATAGGCCCATGGGGGCGGAGACTGTGCAGTGGTCTTTCATTAAAGCTCGCCTGTAAGTCGCTCAGGCTCTCCCGGACTTGCTCGACAGTTTCCGTTGTCATAGCTGCGCGTTCACGAGTTTTTCTGGTTTGCTGAAAACCCACACACACAAGCACACAGGCAGAGACCCTAACAAACAGACTGAACAAACTGATCAGGAAGGCTGGCTCTGTCATTGGCTGCAGACTGGAGATCTTTGAGGCAGTGGTGGAGAGGAGGACGTTGAACAAACTGTTATCCATCATGGACAACCAGGACCACCCTCTCCACCACACACTGGACAGACAGCGGAGCGTCCTCTCCAAGAGACTCAGACAGCTTCGTTG
>JAQMCX010000033.1:2012412-2030218 GCA_029814765.1 Acanthurus leucopareius
GGCAGTCAGGCAGGCAGGCAGACAGACAGACAGGCAGGTAGACAGGCAGGCAGACAGAAAGACAGGCCGGCAGACAGGCAGGCAGACAGGCAGACAAAGAGCTGATCTGAATTCAGCAGATGAAACATGAATTTATTTTCTCTCTGAGTCTTTTTCCTCATTTTTGACTTTAACGCTCCGTCGCCTTCAGCACTCCACCCACCCCACCCCTTTACCCCTCCACCCCCCCACCCCTCCACCACTCCACCCCCCCATCCTGTCTGTCTCTCTACGCCTCTTGTCCCTCTTTTTCTCATAACATCTCTCCTCTACTTTCTTCCAACTTTAAGCTCTTTTTTTTAATCATTCTACCTTCTGACAGCCTACGACTCCCTGTCTCTCTCCCTGTCTGTCTGCCTCTCTGTCTCTCTTTCTCTGTTCAGCTCTATGAATTATTGATGATTTTCTCTCCAACCCCCCTCTTTCCATGAGGCTGAAGGAGGAAGTTATTACCATACAGACAGACAGACAGACAGACAGGCAGACTTTGTGTGTTAGGATGCTCTGTATTTCCATGGAAATGTTGAAGCATGAATGTGTTACTCCCTGTGTGTGTGTGTGTGTGTGAGTGAGTGTGTGTGAGTGTGTGAGTGCGAGCACACATGTGTGTGTGTCCTGAGGCCTCTTTGGGTGTTTCCCAGAATGCACTGGGGCAAGTTAAACTGCAAGTGTTCAGAGTTTCAGTCTGAACCAACACACAGCAGGAGGGAGAGAGGGTCGAGCGAGTATGAGCTGGAAGGGGAGAGAGAGAGATGAATGGTGTTTTGTGTTACAGAGAAACTGTAAAGAAATCTCTCAGCCTGTTTTTAAAGATACTGGATCAACTGATCTATTTTTCAGCGCCCCCTAGACACAGCACTGTTCATTATAGGACAAATAAATTATCAGAAATGTAGAAAATTAAGAAATATCTTTTTATGTGGAATTTCTTGAGTCAAATTTTATTTATTTAGCATCAAATCACAACAAAAGTTGTCTCAAGACACTTTACATATAGAGAAGGTTTAGACCACACACTGAAATTTAATTGTTTCAGCCTCATGAGTGATTCTAGTCCTTCAAGAATGTTGGACTTTCGTTATGAGTCACTGCATGACACACCTGTGCAGGTAGAACATCAAAACACAGTCAGAACCTTTTAGTCTAAGAAGCCTCTGGTGTGTGAAGAGATGCCTGATCAGGAAAAAGGACATTAAAAGCAAAAACTATTGGTCCCCAAACTGAACCCTGTGGAGCTCCATAAGAACGAGGTGAAGAGGAGCTTTGACTTTGTCAGATCTGTTTCAGGTCTGCAGACCACTGCAGGAGTCTGAAAAGCTGTGGACCTTAACTTGCATAGTTTATGCTGAGGGGGCGCTGTAGGAGAGACTGTGAGGTCAGTAACATCCAAAGGTTCGTCCTCTGGAGAGCAGGATTGGCTTTCAAGAATATCTTTCTAACAAAAGAACGTCAGAGCATAAAGAAACCAGTTTGATGCCAGTTTAAAAACCCAGTCAGTCTCCACTCTGTCATAAACCAGCCCACCGGAGGTTTAAGTCATTTCACTGCGTTGCTGTGGATACGGGCTGGTTGCCATGGCGACCTTACTACAGGCAACTACAGTTTGACCGTCAGATGAAAAGTGTGAAGCAGCAAAATATTTTATTAATAACTTCAGAGAGAACGAGAGCGAGCAGAGAGTCTGAAACACTGCAGGGAGTCTGCTGAGCCTCACCTGCTCAGGTGGGTCCACGAAGGTCACATTTCAGAAACACAGACGTCCCTCGACTTCACCTGCGACCGTCACGCCTCAGCTCGGACACAAGCAGTGATCAGGAGTGCTGTCTGTCTGCCTGCCTGTCTGTCTGTCTGTCTGCCTGCCTGCCTGTCTGCCTGTCTGTCTGCCTGTCTGCCTGTCTGTCTGCCTGTCTGCCTGTCTGCCTGTCTGCCTGCCTGTCTGTCTGTCTGTCTGCCTGTCTGTCTGTCTGTCTGCCTGTCTGCCTGTCTGTCTGCCTGCCTGCCTGTCTGCCTGTCTGCCTGTCTGCCTGTCTGTCTGAATGTGGATGAATCTTTCAGAAAAAAACAGAGAGAGGTCACTGGAGCAGAATGAATCTCTTCATGCTGTCCTCTGTCCCTCTGACGCCGCCTGCACATGCTCAGATGTGACACTGCATCACAGAGGCCGAACAGGGGCAATTACACAACACACACACACACACACACACACACACACACACACACACACAAACCTCACAGGAGCAGATTATTACGACACAAACGAGAGCAAACGTCATGTAAAAGACGTCACCTGCAGTGAAAGATGCTCAGTCTTTTCACCCAAGTTTCCAGAAAACTGACTCCTCTGTGAGTGTGAGTGACCGACTGACAGCAAACAGCACGCAGAGGAAGTTATCACTGATGTTTAACTTCAACCAAAATAAAACCAACACTCACAGCAAAACAAGAAACACCCCTGAATGGATTAAGTAAAGTAAAAAGATCATCCATTGCTCATAACCTTATTTGCTGTGATTACAGTTTTCTTGCAGCAGGAAACGAATTTAAAAACAGTGAGCCTTGTTTATGTAATATTTATTAATATGAAATATTTATTACAAGCGATAAAGCAAAACTATGCAACACAACTGGTCTCCAAATGTTTGCTGAGGTTTGCTCAAAAAAGCATGTAAAAGGATGATATGTAGGACACTTTTGTGTAGATAACCAACAAATCTAAAGGCAGTTCTGCTACATCACATTCAAAACAACAGAACAACGATGATTCTGTTCAGGATGAATAAAGTTCTTTCTGATCTTTTCTTAAAATAACAGACATTATTGCAGGCGACAACAGAAAGGTCTTTGCAAGTTCAAAGCCAGCAGAGCTGCTGAGATGTGCTGGTATTTGTCTTGATGCACCCTGGACATTTGCATAAAAGCAGCTCTCGACGAATCACGTGTCCTCGCTTTAAGAGGCCGGCGAGTGAAGAACAGAGACGGAGGAGAGTCTCTCCGCTCGCCGCAGCGGCGTTTTAAGTATTGATGAGAGATGCTGGCCGGGTTTGTGAGTCGTGTCCGCCATCATTATGCATGATCACAGGAAGCGGACCCTCTCCAAAGTGCCCCCCCGTTGTGCATGGGTTTCGGAGCACGGTTGCCATGGAGACACTTTTAGTATATCAGGATGCCTCATTTCAACGTGTGGCTGCCTGTGAAACGGCTTTATGGCCGGGAACATTACGATTATTTGAAGTGCTTTTAGCAGGAAATGGCACCCACATTTAGTTCCACCTGTTCAGGTTTGGAACAAGAACTTGTTTGTTATATTTCGAGGCAACATGTCGTAAACATGCCGGCGGCGAGCTGCTGTCACGCTCAGGCAGAGGAGATCTCACACAGCAGACGCAGGTTCAGGCATCGATGCTCGAGCACAAACAGACTGAACGTAAAAGCTTTAAACACAACGTGAGACGAAGGACATGTTATGAGTTTTATGATCCGAGCTGGTTTCTTATGTAACCAGTTTGTGTAACCAGTTTGTGTAACCAGTTTGTGTAACCAGTTTGTGTAACCAGTTTGTGTAGCCAGTTTGTGTAACCAGTGCTCACGAGTGTGAAGCACCAGCATGTTACACCTGAAGGACCAGTTCAGATCTTCAGCTGTGAGTTTCAAAGCTGCAATCATCATATAAGTTAAAAAACCTTTTAAGGAGCTTTTTATTTTTTTTACCTTATGAGACGACAGGATTTGCCAGATTACACGATCACACAAGATCAAACAGCTGTGATTGGCACCACTCATCATCCAATGAGGAGCTGAGGGCGTGTTTAAGGTGTGAGGAGAAGCAGCTGCTCTGCGGTTCATCACAAGGTTTGGATTAATGAGGCAACGTCAGAACTGGAGAACATTTCTTCAGAACAAGAAGAGAAACAGCACTGAAGGCTTTTCTCTTTTGTCCTCGTTTCTCTTCAAAGGTTCGTCCGCTGTGGCACTTCCTCCTTCAGCACGGTGCTTTGGTTCTGTTTCTGAACGGTAAAGGTGGAACTAATATCAGTCACACAGTCTCCTCATCACTGCACAATAACAAGATGAAACAAAGCTCCAACAAACATCAAGACCTCACTCTGAGGAGCATCTCTCCCTTTGTAGATTGCTGATGATGACTTAGTGCAAATTGGAGACATTATTTCAACTCAGCCCCTGTTTTTGTTGACATCTGTTTGGAAAAACGGATTTATTCAGTGACTTTATGAACAAACTCTGCATCAGAGTAAAGAATTCTGGTGAATTTATGTCTGTTTTCACGCAGAAATCAACATTTGATGCACAGGAGTCGGACCAGGACTGATTGACTCGTCTTACAAAAATAGAAATTTGAAGTTGTAAATTGAAATTGAGAGAGAGTGTGTGTGTGTGTGTATGTGTGTGTCAGGAGGATTGTTAGTCATCCAGCTCCGTCCGACTCGTCTCATTGGCTGCGGTCGGAGAACGCTGATCCAGAACAGGGAGACTGAAGTGCTGCATGAGCTCATCTGCGACCAGAGAGAGGCAGGGGAAACAGCCAAAACTAGAAACTGGAGCAAATGCTGTCACACAACGTGCAAACACTCACACACTCACACACTCACACACTCACACACTCACACATCCGCCCACACAGAAACCACACAGATGATCCTTTTCTCACTCATTCTTCCCTCCTTCATACCAGCAAACACTGAGAACATGCGAACATGCACATGCAGACTCACACACATGGTCACCAGCAAAGGCACATCATGAAATATGCAGAGACTCAGGGAATTACACACACACACACACACACACACACACACACACACACACACACACACACACACTCAGAGCTCAGAGTTATGAGTATCTCTCCCATAATAACATGAAAAGCCAACTCATCCAGCTGCAGCAGCTTCACGTGTGGCTTCTGCCGGCTCACGTGCAAATTATGATGTACGGAACAAGAGAGGAGAGGGGGGAGGGGGGAGGGGAGGGGAGAAGGGGAGAGAGGTGAGAGAGGGGGAAGGAGAGAGAGAGATGGAGAGAGAGAGAGAGAGAGAGAGAGGCTTGTTTTATTCATTCCCTCAGACCTCGATCAGTGAATGACTTCTGAAATGCTAAAGTAACCTGTAACGCATGACAACAGTGATTGGGGGAGATGCGTTGCCGTGGAGACGGTGTGAGGGAGGGAGGGAGGATCTGCTGTGTCAGAGCCGCTGACGCATGTGTTGGTTCCTCAGCTGTGTGTGTGTGTGTGTGTGTGTGGGCGGGCGGCGGCACTGACCTCACAGGTCAAACACCGTGCAGATCTCACATGTCCGCCAGCGTTTCTCTTCATGGACAACTGAAGAATTTAAATACGTTCTCCATGTTGTCAGATGTGACGAACACACGGGAGAAGTTTGTCTTCAGGACTTCTGGCACAAAGCCTGATGAAGTGTAACAAGAAGCTGTGATGGTGGAGCTTGTTGGGGCTGAAAGGATCAGTTCAAACACTTTAATGGTGAAAAAAAGACTTTGTGCTTTTTCTCCTTTGCAGGTTTTCAGGGAAAAAACCAAATCATTTGATCCAAAGAACATTTTCAACGACGGTTACGGCTCCACCAACACAAAAGGCTGTAAATGGAGGTGAAGTCGGAGTTCAGCTGATCATCATCTGCTGAACCTGCTCGAGGAGCCTCAGATCTGTTCTGTCTGTCCACTTCTGTCAATATAAAGCTGATTTCCTTTCTGCCTTTCTCCCTCATTCCTCTGCCGACACTATTTCCTCTCCTCCTCCCATTTTCTCTCTCTGAATCAGGACACACTTGGAGTCCGAGCCAATCACCCCATTTCTCAGCCAGGCGAGCATGGCCAGCGATGATGAATCCCTTTAAATCGAAGCTTAACAGCCTGCTGTGATACTGCAGGGACTGGGAGGGTCTCAGTGGCACAGTTAATAGAGAAAAGGAGATGGATATAAAGAGACGAAGGGAGAGAGAAAGAGACAAACAGGGAAGATAGAGAGATACAGCGAAGATGACACATGTAAGGACCGAAGAGAAAAAAGGGGAAAGTTTATCGAATCAAAGCCTGAAGAGGACGATAACAAGACGAAACAACGACATGTGTGTTGATCGAATCAGTGTATTCTCTGCAGGCCGTGCAGGCGGTGCAGGCGGTGCAGGCGGTGCAGGCGGTGCACGTCCACGAGCGCAGCTATCAGCCGCTCGTGTGCAAACAGACAAAACACAGCGAGGATGATGACTGGACGTCTCTCTGACAGAGTCGCTGCAGAGCAAATCAATTAGTCCTGATGCTCCGGCTGAGAGGCTGAGAGGGAACCAGGAAATAAACTGATTCCCTCCGAACACTCGTAATCACACGGACGGGCAGAGTAATAAAAGAAACAATATCTCACATGATTTCATCTGAAGATGCAAATTGTTTTATTGCGAGTCTTAATTTAGCTTACAAAGAGGACGTCGGTGTGATGCATGAGGGGCCATCACAGCAGAAGATGCACCTCCAGTTTTGAGATGTTTGTTCAGTCTGAACTTACGTTGTTTTGTTATTACAGGCGAGAGAGACGGTCGAGGGAATCTGATTCATATGAAGAGATGATTCCTGCTCTCATCAGCAAACACACGAGTGTTACAACCACTGAGCGAAACACTGCGTCTCCAGCAAAATGAAAAATGCTGGTTGTGTAAATGTTACATATAATGCAAATAATATGATAAATATAATATATTATATGAGCTCACTCTGTTGAGTGTAATATTTTCTTTTTTTCAGGAGATTATTCTGTAAGTTCAGTTTACACATTCCTGACAAAACGTCCTTATTTGTTCTCTAATTGATAGTTAAACAGGTTTTGCAAATGTAAACCGGGAAATGATCTGAATATTTCATTTGTCTTTGGAGAGAAAAACTGTCTGCAAATATAACTTTCTGTTTACACTGAAACTCTGGAAGGTAAGAGACGAATTTATACGATAAGTCTTACGTCTTAAGTCTATACGATATGTGAAAAGTAAAGACAACGCATCAAATTCTTGCAGATCCAAGACTTTCATTGATAAGTTCTGCTCTGGTTTTGTCCACAGTGGCCTGCAGCAGCTTGAAAGGTAAAAAGTAAGTACATGTAGTGAAAATTATTATTTAATTATATCACAACCAACAGAACCAGCAGAAATAACAAACACAAGAACAAAATTTAAAAAAAGCTTTTTCTGAGGGAAACCAGTGAAAGTTTCATGTCATATACCAGTAAATACTAAACAAATGTCCCTATAACTGAGTTTTATAAACCATTATGAGCTGTTTGTTTAGTCCTTATAGTTACTAAATAATTAGAGTCACTATAAAGAGTTTTGAAGAGGTGATTAAAGCGGCCGGAGTTTCCTGGCTGCTTGTTTCCCTGCAGGAGCTCTCCACAGTGCTGAAACACCAACACACACTCAGCTGTGGGAAAACACACACATTCCCTCCGTTTCTTTTCATTTCAGCCTCCTCACAGAAGAAAACACCCGTGAGCCTTTGACTTGTACTTCATCAACAACATGAAGTCTGAGATCAAACAGACTCCACGGTGAGATGAAGTCGTCCTCATCAGTGGACGCAGACGCACAGCTGCAGGTCTGCAGACCCACAGCAGCACAGCAGAGGTTCAAACAGGTGACCGGTGTCACACCTCATCATCCATCCCATCAGTCAGCCCACAGCAGGGCAGCAGGCCTTGCTCAAGGGCACCACTGCAGAAACATCAGAGCTGCAGCGAGTCTGAAACCACCAGCGGAGGCGATCGATGGCGGGATTAAGAGATAAAACAGCAATAATCACTGATGAAGGTCTGTCAGTCTGTCAGTCTGCCATCGTTAGCAGGTTTATGATCAAAACAACTTAGAAAGGTGATATGAGCCTGTTTAACTTTAATTAAACAGCAAAAAAGAGCCTGAATTTAACAGAAATACTGAACATTTGAAGAACAAATGCCACATCTAACAAATAAACGCTGTTTTAAGTAAGTAAAGGTTAAAGGTTTAGCAGCACACAGAGATACCATGTTACAGTGAGACGTACAGTTACAAGAGTTTCCTGAAATGCAGCAGAGATGCAGAGCAGTCACAGTCCTTCAGATGGAAGCTGGCAAACAAAAAAAGAGAATTTCTTTGAAGGATCAAGGATTTCATTATTTTTCTGTTTCTGAGTCTTTGAAGCTGACGGTCGGATGATCAGGGAGCCTCGTTTCTATTCTCGTCTGTCAGGTCGACAAACTGTAACCGACTCCAACTCAGATGGAAAATCTGCTGAAGACACTCTGATTAGTGCTGCAGCAATTAGTTGATTAATGGATTATTCTTATTGTGTTTCAGCTTTTTGTTTTCCTCTGTTTTTTTCAATGTAAGCGATCAATTATCAATCTGTAAAAAGTCTCCATTGTTTCTTGGAAACTGTGATGAACATTTTGTTCTAGTTTGGTGGTTTCCTCTTTATTTCTGATCACCGGTAAAAACAAACACTGTGTGTCTACAGAAAAAGACAAAAACACTCAGGTACTTCATGGAAAACATTGATTACTGATCAGGTTTGAGTGGAGATGATCGATAAAGCAGCTTAGAGCCGCTGAGTCACAACAACAAGGTGTTGAACTGCTCAGTTATACAGGTTGTTTTTCTTTCATCTGAAGTCGACGGGGTTTCATCTGAATCACCACAGAAAACAAACTGAGGAGGACGAATAGAAGTCTGTTTATTTCCCTCAATAAAACATATTATTCATTCCATCACGAGCGATTATTCTGCAGAAATGTCCTTCTCTATTACACACACACACACATGCACACACATGCACACACACACACACACACACTCAAAGAGGATCTCTGAGTGCAGAAGCTATTAGCAATCACAATCATGTCTGCAGCAGCCTCACTTAAGACACTCTGGGCCTTTCAGTGCGGGAAGGGTTTTGTTCTGAACATGCTGCTCCTCAGAAACAAACACACTGTCCTGCTGCGAGATCTTCACAGCTTAACACCACCACCGTCCCTCCATCTCCTCAGATCAGTGCGAGTGTTGGGGGGTTGTTCCTAACAGGAGGTTTCGAGGTGTAGAATAGAGAAGACGCTTTTAGAGGCTGATCAATCACTGCAAATGGCATTAATCTGATTTGAAGCTCCCTGCTCTTCTCCAGCAAGCTAACAGCACAACATTCCTGTTTCAGACCTTCATCTCTGTTTGAAATCAGCCTGCTCTGAAGAACACAAACTCTCAGGTCATTCTGTCTCTTTGTCTCTCTATTTACATCCTGTACTTGGAGTGCAACCAGGTTTTTCTGTCTGAGGAGCAAAAACCTACAGAAAACCCTCCTCCAGTGGTGAACATCCACTCTGAACCCGTTCTCCTCCAACCCAAACAGCCCCCCTCCCCTGGGTTTACCTGCTCCTCCAGCTCTCCGCCTGTGTCCTCCAGCAACTCCACCCTGTGGTTTAGCGACAGCCTGGAGAGAAGGAAGTCCGCTGGGCTTTCAGACACACGGTGTCCTGCTTCCACGTCTGCTCTGTGTCCATATAATTAGAGTGTTTCTCTGCCTGCACAGCCAGAGTCCACTGAGAAATGTGAAACGATAACCTGCGGCTCAGGAAACCAGCCAGCTCTGCCAGTAAGATCACTCCGTCCACTCGCCTGATAGCTAGCCCTGCCCTCGCTGGGCCGTGATGTCATATCCACACCCGCGTCCTGCGCAGCGGTCATCACTGACGGCGCAAAGGAAGATCCAAGTCACCGGACCAGCAGCCTCCTCTTCTTACTTCAATCAGTTTCAATCTTTTCTGCTTTCAAACAAACATCTCAGCTCTTTTTCTGCCTCTTTCCTCTTATTTTACACCCGACATCCTCATCCCTCCATCAATACCAATAAAGTGACAACACGTCTGTGCAGCTGATGCTTCCTCCAGTAAACACAAACAGAATATGGCAGGAAGCAGCAAAACACTGAGCGCCTGTTCGCCACTTCAATTCAACTGTTTGTTTTTTACAGAAACATCAAATATTCACAACCAATAACAACCAGGTTCTTCATTAAAAAAACTCACTCTGCTGGACTGCAGCGCGTGTTTTCATCATCAAAATATTTACTTATTGATCATCAGATGAGACACTGAGATCAGATGAGGAGACCAAGGAAACCTGCAGAAATCTACTTCTGATTTTAAGAAAATCAGAAGCAACTTGTGACAAATTGACAACTGTTTTTTCTTTTTGTTAATCTGCCAAATAATAAATAAACTTTAAAAAAACCTTTTTACGGTCAAACCCCCCAACCGCTGGATCATTCAGCCGTTCAGTCGTGTTGTTCACGTTGTGCTGGTAAAGAGTCCAAACACATCAGCTACGTCAGCCTGAAGTTTGGAGGAAGTTGTTTAAAGGTTCACAAACATCTTTTTCATTTGTTCTACACGATGAAGTGTTTAAAAAAAGTTCACAAAAATGCTGCTGTTTTGTGTTTTAATATTTCCTGCATTTTAAACGACATTCAGCTCCATTTAGAGCAGAAACTCAGCTGAATAACACGACACACGACAGCCGGGAAAAACAAACAAATCAGGTGAATTTCCATCTTAAAGGTGCTTTAAGAGAAATAAAAATATGTGTGAGAAAATCTGTGCGAAAGAAAGTTCTGGTAATTTTTGAACAAAGCTCTTATTTTCATTCAGTTTATAGGCAGGAGAGAAATGCTAAGCTAACATTGCTGCTCCGATATGAAACATGAGGCCACATTTCCTGAACAATGAAGGTGGCATGTTCATCATTAGACAGAGGAAAAGCTACAGTATGAACACGGAGAAATGTCAACATTTGATGCCTGTTTTAAAGCAGTGTACATCATAAGGCCGGTCTGTTTGAGCAGAGCAACATCCACAAAGTTACTCCAAATTAAATCTGATTTTAAACGACAACACATCAGTCACATCTGGACTTTTGTCAGTTCAAATTAAAACTCCGACCTGTCAGATTCATCTGGATCCAGCTGCTTTTAATGACATGAACCTGTTTTTTGGATCAAAGGACAACAAAGTTCAACCTGTTTCTGGCTCTGAAGCTAATGGGAGAGAATAAAACGCTTTTGTTTACTCGTCTGGTCATCTGGTGCAGATCAGCTGTTCGGGGGCTGAGCTGCCGGAGTGGGGGGGGTTTCATGTGTTTTGAAAAGGCCGGGGGGGGGGGCTTACGAAACCGAGCAGCTATTGTAAGAAAAGCAAGAGGCCCACTGAAGAGAATTTGGAAGACATGAAGTGGAAGGCAAACCATCATGCATGTTAGCTTGTGTTTCACGGCACGCCGAGCGCCACACGCCAACTCCAAAACCATCCAGAGAACAAAACACACACACACACACACACACACACACACACACACACACATACCCGCATCCTGGCTGACATGCCTGTATGTCTCCTCTATATGATGCTCAGGCCCAGCGGGAGAAAATCCATGACTGAGAGGAAAAACCAGAGGCTGCTGCACCTTTCCGTTGCCATAGAAACCACCTGCCAGTATGCTGCTTATGCTGCGTAATAAAAATAGACATTTGCTTTGCAGTGACTTCTGATTATTTTCACCACAATGTGGCGAACAATGAGGCGATCTGCCCTCCTTCATCATCTCCCATAATCCTCTTCAGCTCCTGCACTAATTGGATAACAGCAGCTGCTGCAAGCTCCTGCTTCAATTAGAGGAAACCTCTGCTCACACACACTTCCTCTTCACCTTTCACCTTTCACCTTTTGCTTCTGTCTCTCACATTTATACGTGCTGGACCTTTAAGCTGCCTGGTTGATCTGAGCTGAAGGTTTCGGTCATGAACTTAAAAACAGGTTTACACGCTTGCAACATGATTTTTATGTCTTTCTCTTTCCCTTTTCTTTCATCCAGGATCTGAACACCGTCACACACACACAAGCAAGGACACACACACACACACACACACACACACACACACAGGCAGATGCAGATGAGGCAGATTACATCATTTCTATATGCTGTTACCATGTATACCGTCCGTCTGATGGAATTAGGTGGATGTGACTGAGGTGACGTGTAGGCGTTTAAAGACAACCAATAGTGGTTCTGCACGGACGAAAACCAGTATAATTAAATAAGAGCATGTAAGAAGCGTCACTGAGGGATGTTTGCAGCGGAATGTCGCCTCACCTGAGCTGAAATGGGAGTTGAGGGCAAAGCCGGGGCTGAGAGCGGCGGAGCACAGCGTCACCAGGAGCACCAGCATCTTCACCGGCGGTGCAGATTCAGCCGACGAGCTGCGGGACTCGGAGAGCAACAATCTGAGCGACACTATTTCTTGAATACAGCTTCATTCCTCCTTTCCGAACCGACCCCTGGTGATCCCCCAACGCGCCCCTCCATCTCCCCGCGATGCCGCTGTAATTAAGACGGACACGCACTTCTCACCGCAGGCCGAGGCCGGGGCTGATCTTTTATCTCCCTCCTGATTTTCTGTATCTAGATTGTCACTGCAGAGGAAGAGGAGGAGGAGGAGGAGGAGGAGGTGGAGGAGGAGGTGAGGGCGGCTTGGCGACAAAGTCCTGTTTAATAGCAGTTAAGTTGATCCAGAATTGAATTTTCTCCTCTCAGGCTGCAGCGATGAGCGCGCAGCTTAACGCGACACCTGGATGCGGTCACATCATCCGAGAGCTCCGCGCGGACAGGATCAGACACGTGACACCTCTGAAAAATAAATCAAAACATATCAATCGTTCAGATTTGTGTCGGGGATGCTGGGAGCTGTCCGAGGTGCTGACAGCAAGAGCGCCATCTTGCTCCGTAATGCTCCCGGAGAGGATGTATGGAGCGGTTTCTGCGCTCCGTCTGCAGGGGGAGGGGGCTGCGAGAGGCTGTGGGGAGGCTGCTGTGCTGCTTGAACGTGTTCTGATGACTGAAATACACAGAACAGAAGCAGAGAGAGTGAAGAGATGAGGAGGAAAACCTATTTTTTACAGTGTTTTTTTGTTTAAATCTATTATTAATCCGAGCTTGCAGCCTGAAACTGGCGCATCTTCATCTGCAAAGCAAATATTTCTGTCATGACTTTATGCGTGCGTGTGCATGTGTGTGTGTGTGTGTGTGTGTGTGTGTTGTTCTGACGGCAGCGCCTGCAGCTGCCTCATCCTCTTCCTCAACTCTCTCAGTTAGATAAGAAGCGATATAAAAAAAATTCTCCCGGGAGCAGTCTGTGATGTAACACCGGGAAAAGGCACACATCGGGGGCTTGGCTCTCCGCGCTGTTCCCGCTCTAATCCTATGGTTCATACATGTTGGACGAGGCCCCCTCCCCCACCCGGCAGCACTCATCCTCTCCCGTGCATCTTACAGCTTACTATGATTGTAATTCTTCACCCACGCAGAGCCGCAGAAACGCCGCAGACCGAGCTGCCAAAAGAACAGTCTGTCTGCGCCAGATCCGCTCTGTCACGGTCTCAGTGCGCAAACTGCGCTGGAAACCACAACAATAACCAGCACCAGTTAATTAACCAAAGACCGAAGTCACTGGGAACTAAAATACACAGTTTATTGTACATGTACTCTGTGATTAACTAACTAACTCATCCAACTCTTATACTTTCAGTAACAGAGACTCAGAATGTTTATTCACCTCAACTGCAAAAAGTGAACTGAACTGAAAAATGTTATGTATAGAAATCCATAAATTAAGTTCAGTGAACTCAATAGTTGTTATTTTTTTCCCTCTTATTTTTGATCACTTGTAACTCAAATTATTTACTTCATAAAACTTAAAATTATTTATCTTAAAACTTAAAATATTTGTGGCAGCTGATCGCCTTTTATTGATCACTGCTGACTTAAAAAGAATAACAAGTCAAGTTGGTAGTAAAAGTCAGTATTTTTTTCATTGAACAGTTTAATGTAAAGTGTTTCTCATGCTCTTTTAGCGATTTTAAACAAAATCAAATAAAACCAACAAACCAACCAACCAAAATATACATACAGAGGCCCTTCCGGCCATCCTGTGAACCTGCAGAGCAGACAGAGTGTTTTTAATGTAAATATCATTTTTAATTAATAATTGAATGTAGAAACAACAAACGATGTACAACAACGGTGATTAAATTGCCGTTGTTCATCATTTCTGCATTTTCCTTCTGCTGCTCAGTTCAATCAGCTGACTGCAGATTTTATGATCAATCAGACATCTTTGTGTCCTGAGAAGTCACTGTTCAATCTATAAATGATCTTAAACTGTCGACCTGAACGTCGACGGGCAGATGAGATGAAGGAAAAACCAACATAATCACATCTGCACATCATTTTACACAGAGTTCATGTTACGGTGCCATTTTCTTGTCTTTTAAAACTTAAAACTGTAAAACTTACCTCCATCTGTCTGACAGCAGAGTTTATCCAAGAAGCTCCAGAGTCTGATCCAGTTTCATCCGTCCAGCTTCACCTGGAGGTTCAGCTTCAGGTCGAGGCGTCTGCAATCACACAAACCAGGAACATCGTCTCTGAGCAGCTAAAACTCCTTACAAACATCATTTATTCTACAATAAAACACATTTTTTTTATACTTTTCTCCTCATTATAATTAAAAATGTGTGTAAATCCTCTAAGTTATGATCAAAGACTGAAGCTGATTGGTGAACTGACTGCATCTGTGAAGGACTTTTCTGGTCTTAGTCAAGTTCAAAGTGCCTTAAAACAGAGACCTGACTCATCTTTAAAACCACTGACAGGTGGAGAGAACAACACTGATCATCAGTGAACAACACTGATCATCATGTCAAAGGATCAGATTAATTCAAAAGTGAGCAGTCAGCTCCTGAAGTCACTGTGTTGGAAACAGGAAAACTGGGCGAGCAGGAAAACTGGGCGAGCGAGCGTGTGGATCCGACTTTGAAAAGGGCCTATCTGTGAAGACCAAGTCTGATCTGTGAAGACCACATGTCTGATCTGTGAAGACCACGTCTGATCTGTGAAGACCACGTCTGATCTGTGAAGACCACGTCTGATCTGTGAAGACCAAGTCTGATCTGTGAAGACCAAGTCTGATCTGTGAAGACCACATGTCCGGTCAGAGAGTCTTGTGTGGTCTTCAGGGCAGCGGTCAGCAGTCTGAGGTTAGTTTAAGGTGCTGATTTGATCTCTGAAATCCCCTGATCTCAGTCTGATCTCAGTCTGATCTTCATCTGATCTCAGTCTGATCTCAGTCTGATCTGTGTGAGATCCACAGAGGCCCCACCTCACAACTTTAGGACCTAAAGGACCTGCTGGACCTCCAGAGTCGAGTCACCAAGTTAGACATGAAGGGAATTACATGATATCAGGGGAGTAGTTTTATACGCAGTGTGTAACATCTGCCACCAGGGGGCTCTCATCAAACCAGACAGGAACCAGGACAGTGATGGAGTCAGGGACGCTGGATGCTGTCGTCTTCATTGTGAAGCAGATCTTTTCATTGGACGTCAACTATTCAGTTCATCTCATTCAGCTGATCCTTCCTTTGTGCATCACTGATGTTCCTCTCATCTTCCTGCTGGAAGCAGAGGAAGCAGTTCAGAAGAAGACATGTGGCTTTTTCATCTCTGATTTCAGTCTCTTTTCTCCTGAAGTCACAGTTTGATGAATAGAAGCTCCGAGAGAAAGAAGATGGAAGAACACACTTTGTTTTACAATACGAGTTCCTATTTTTGGATATTTGATTTTTCTGACAGGAATATTCCTCCTAAATCTTTTCACTCTTCCTCCTCCTCCACCTCCTCCACCTCCTCCTCCTCTTGTTCCTCGTCATGTCATATTCTACTCTTTGATGCATTGTGTTGCATGTCTGCTGTTTCCTTGGAAACAGAAAGGAGAAGATAAGATGGATTTCCGGTGGAAATGCCAGCAGAGAGCCGATCGCACTTTCCAGTCATTTCACATTTTACATCAGATGTGATGAGCAGCAGACTAACTGCTTTCATCACGTTCCTTCACGTCCACGCAGGCTCATCAAACCTGCGTTCAGGCTGAGGAGCTTCACGCAGGTTCAGTCCTGCTGAGCGTTTTTCTGCATGTCGGTCTGTTTTGTGTTGAGGAGAGAAAAAAAAATGGAATTACACCGGTGGAGTTTGAACAGCCATCCACCCAGACACCAAGTCCACCTCCACCCTCACACCACAGTCCAGACCCGGCCCCAGCAGGGCCCTGCAGCAGGTGTTAGGCCCGGGTTTAACAGCTCCACCCGGAGCCTCCATCACTCTGCGCCGGGCAGCTGCACGTGCAGTTTCTCCTCTCTGGTTTCACTGTGGGATTGTAAAGAGAGAAGCAGCCTCAGTGTGAGCCGGCAGCTCCACCCGGCTCCGTCCACCGAGCCTGCAGCCGGCGCAGAAACCGGCCTTCATTCTTCTGACTGGAAGCATTTTACGATCGTGAAACCTTGTGAGAGTCGGATACTTTACAAACCGCTTCATGGTCAATCTGACAACAGCGGTGCGTTTAATGGTTCCCAGGAAACTGACACACTTTCAAACACTCCGAAGTCTCTGCTGCTGCCAGAATGTTGATGTTCTGTAAAAGGAGAAACTGTGTTGATCCATTAAAAGCTGGTTAAAAACGCTCAGTTTAAATCATTCACATTAATATAGACTTTACAAACATAGACTCTAAACTGCATTTTCTTATGCTAAATGGGTCCAAGCATCGGTCTTCTGTGGCAGTGTGTTTTGTTTTTGGGTGTGTGACAATGTGTTTGTTCCACTTGAGGTTCATTTCTCAGCTCCAGAAGCTGCTGCTTGGTTGGATGACTTCATTAAAAAACGATGTACTACAGTATTTTTTTACAGTCTCTCATATTGTTGATGTTCAGTCAGTTTTAAAAAATGCACATTAAGTCTTCTGAGCTGATCAGTCACGCTCGGATGATACCATAAAGAGATGTTTTAACAGCCGTGCACACGTTGGACTGCAGAGGAGACGAGATGATCTGCAGGAAGACGTGTGATTACTGAGTCAAGAGTCTTCCTGCATGACAGACACAGAGTCTGTGTGTGTGTGTGTGTTACATCTGTGTGTGTGTGTGTGTGTGTGTGTGTGTGTGTTCCTCCTGCTGACTCCTGCAGGCAGAAACGAAGTCCACGGAGGGAAACGAAGTGACTGAGTCACAGACGTACAGTAGCAGTGTGGGCTGGACTCCGCCTGCAGCCGTTCAGTCGAACTCTCAGTCCTTTAAAATGAGTCACAGCGACTCGAGCAGCTGCCTCATCGTGTCGCCTCCAGGGACAGAAGATTTTTAATTTGCTGAATTATATGTGAGGAGCTCATTTTGCTTGTTTACTAGCTGAGACCCCTGCCAGCTGCCCCCCCTGGTCCTCCACCAGGAAACTAATCACACTGTTTCTCTGAAAATTAACCAAAGACGGAGCTGAAACTTCTAACTTATCAGGTCAAAGCTGAAAATTCAATTTGCATGTTTTTGCCTGTTAACAACAAACACTGTGAACCATTTTTACAACCACAGATGAAGTTTGTAAAATGTTCCTCACCTGCAGCCGCTGGTTTCCATTCACCTCTCAGCTGATTCACATCACAGTGTCTCCTTCCTGTCACATGTGAGCTCAAATGAAAACTCCTGGAAAACAGTCACTTCCTGTAACCACCTCACCCTGCACTGATTGGTTTAAATTGGCCCCGCCCCCTGCCACTCCTATCAAATCAAACTGCCTCCCTGTCCTTTAGTGTCAATCTGACAGGTTTTAAAGATGCTTCACTGCACT